>PVIW01003517.1:79014-165161 GCA_004026585.1 Noctilio leporinus | reverse complement strand
ATTCTATATAGCAGAAAGAAAGAAGGAACTTGTACCCTTTGCAACAACATGGATGGAACTGGAAAGTATTATGCTTAGTGAAATAAGCCAGTCAGTGAAGGACAAATATCATATGATCTCACCCATTACGGGACAATAATGAGCAAAACTAACAACAAGCAAAACAGAACCAAATATATGAATACAGTGAATAGGCCTTCAGTGGTCAGGGGGAACGGGGTTGGGGGAGGGGGGAGAAAGAGGCAAAGAAGGGGAGCAGCTTAGACAAGAACCTAGTATAAAGGAACCATGGACATGGACAACAGGGGGGATTGACTTTGAGGGGAATGGGTGGGTGGGGAGGGGGACAGAGGGGAGCAAAAAGGGGATGGATGTAATACAACAACAATAAAATAAAATAAAATAAATAGTCAGGCAGCTTTGTTGTCAACTGCCCCTGTCATCCCGTTCTCATTGTCCCCGTTGGTTTTCCCGGCGGCCACCGTGGCCAACTCCACGGCATTCTGGGTCTCCTCGACCTCTTTGGCCCCTCTCAGCACTGGCCACTCTCAAGCACCTCTTCTCTTCCCCTGTGGCTCACGCAGAAAGCCACACCCCTGAGGACTCAGTCCTTCGCCCACTCACTGTGCTACTACGTCTTCTTGCCGGTTTAAGTTGCGCTGTTCTGCATATCAAACTTCCTGAGGTATTTCAGTATCTCTTGGTGCCCTGCCCTGTATTTCTCTCCTGTGCAATCTTCTCGATGAAGTTATATCTGGCAGGTTTACTATGTCCACGACTCCAATATCAAGTCCCACCACCCAACCTTGCTCCACGCTGACCCTCCCCCCATCATGCAAACTTAACCAGCTCCCTAACTTCTCTGCGGCTTACTTTGCTCACACGACAGCGGGAATGAAAAAGACTGTCTCTCCCGTAGAATCATGACCAGGAGGTCATGCTGAGGAAGTTGCTGATACCTGTCAGGTGTCCAAGTATTTTAACTAGTACTGTTTCCCCCCTCAAATCCTTCATGGTATCTTCATGTGGGGCCATGCAATGAATTCAGCACATGTTTTTCTAAAGGTACGAAGATTGTCTAGAACTTGCACCAAGTGTTACTCCAAGATTAAATTGTAGGAGCACAAGAGTTGAATTATTTTCATTGCATTTTTGCAGTGGCACTTGTTCATGAAGTTACATAGCTTTCAGGGGCGCAATACTCTAACCAGTCATCTGTGTGCTGTATTGTGCCCTCACCACCCTCATCAAGTCTCCCCACAATTAGTCCCCTTTACCCTCTTCCGCCTGCCTCCAGGCGGTCTTGTCTCTGGTAATCACTGATGCCTGTTGTCTGTCATGAGGGTCGGTTTGTTCTGCTTAATCCCTCTACCTTTGCCACCCAGCCTCCCCACCGCTTCCTCTCGGACAGCTGTCAGTCTCTTCCCTATGAGTTTGCTTTCGTCTCATTTGTTGGGTCGTTTTCCTCCTTCGATTCCAAATATAAGTGAAATCCTACGGTATTTTTCATTGTCTGACTGGCTTATTTCACCTCGCGTGATCCTCTCGGGGTCCGATTCTTACGTAGCTGTTCCCCTGCCTCCAGCAGTACCGTATGGGCAGCAAGGACTTTCGTAGGCCGTTGGGGAGGCTCCGTCCGCGTTGCCTTTGAGCGGCTGTTGAAATGCTGTGGCCTCTGTGGGTCAGGAAAGGTCACCCAGCCATCCAGTAAACGTGTCTCTGTCTCTAAACTTGACCTTTCCTATTCACGTCCCCAAACCAGCTCTCCTTTCGCTGTAATTCCGCTCCCTGGCAGAAACGCCTCGGTGGGTCCCCAGGTCTGGACTATGCGCTGGGACCCTTTGTCCTATCCCTTCTCCTCGGACACCACGCAACCTGCTGTGCGCTCTTGCTTCCCGTGCCATTGGCCTTGTCCGAACCCTTGTCATCTGCTGCTCGGGCCACACTGTGTGCCTCACTCTCACCCACCTGCCCGGCCTTTATTCTTACATTCCTCTAACTCATTCCGCACACAATCTCACTGTATTCATTTTCCAAAACTACCAATTTCATACCCCTGGTTCAAGCTGTGCGTTCCTACACTACCTACCTCAATTGCTTAAACAACGCAAACACTCAACTTGTGGAGTGAATCCCACACCCTTACACGATGGCGCACTGTTCATACTGGGTCTGTGAACGTCAAGGGCGAAGGAGGGGAGGGGACCCAACACATGGAGTCGCGCTGTGCACGGCCCTGCCTTCCCATTTCGTCCCACGGGAGCCTGTGACAACGGCCGTCCTCCACTTGGGCAGCAGAGGCCCAGGTCAAGGCTGCTGTCCAGCAAAGGGGGCCACACCTCCACACCAGCTCACACAGCTTCATTCTCTCTCTCCCTTCCTCGGAGCGGAGTTTTACAGACTGGAGTTCCTTAGATGCCTTAGTTTCCCGTTACCGCTGTCACAATCCACCCCAAACGGAGCGGTTCCGAGTAAAACACGTTTGGTCCCCGAGAGTCTGGCAGAGCGGCTATCTGACATCGGTCCCCCCAGCCTCCCGGCGATGCTGGCCAGGCGGTGCTGCCCTCCGGAGGCGCTGAGGGAAGAACCCGTTTCTCGGCCCCGCGGTTCCTGACCCTTGCTTCTGCCCCCACGAACCCATCGCTGACTCTGACCCCACCCCTGTTGGGGGGCGCCTGGTGATTCCACGGGATAATCTCAAACAACGAATACACGCCTGTTGCCACACTGAAGAACATATTCACAACCTCCAGGCATCGTAAGACAAGGACATTTTGATGCGCTATAGAACTGCACCTCTAAAACCTATACAGTGTCGCCCCCATAAATTCAGTTAAAAATAATAAACACACGCCAAAAAGACATGGGCCTCTTTGGGGGCCACGGTGAGCCTATCAGACCAGGCAGGAGCGCCAACGTGGATACAGTGCCCCTGGGACGCCGCACTGGCCCAAGGCCACCTGGCGTCAAGATGCACTGACCCCAGGACAGACTCCTGCAACCTACGGAGACGGTTCATTTACTGGCCGCTCTGTATTAGGCATCTTCCTTTTCCTGAACTGAATCCACTTCCTAGCTTCCCTGAGAAATGAGAAGCAGCACTAAGGCCCAGGTGGCGCACCTGGAAGGAACTGGCCACCGTGTGAGGTGCGGGGACCAGGAAGAGTTCTCCCCACCGGCAGCGGTGCTGCTCCAAACGCAAACCTCAGTCCCGGCTCGGAAGAGGCCCGTTCCTGGCTCACCTTGCTATAGGCTTAACTTTTTTTTTTTAATCAAGGGGGTCTTTAAATGTTAACAGTTTATTTTTCCACAAGCTCACACACAGGTTGGCAAGTTAGTACTGCACTGTCCCACCCTGAGCAAACACAGTCCGCATCTGTTTAATGATTCCGCTCTTGCCTCTCCTGAGAACATGACTTAATGGTGCTTGACCTAAGAGAATGGATCGGGTTAATTGATGATGGCCTTTCTTCGTGAGGGACTGGCTTCCGGGGTCCCTCCCGCCAGGCCCCTCAGCCAGGCCCCTGTGCAGGAGTCCCGCACTCCCACCCGCATTTCCTGCATCTGCTACGTGGGAAGCATCCGTACCCAGCTGGGGAGAAGCAGACCCCCCTGTCCTCACCCCTTCCTCCCCCTCCTGACATCACCAGCCCTCAGAGTGTTTGGCTCCCACTGAGGGGCGCTGATCTACACCACTGGAATTTCAACCCCAAGAACTTGGTTACGTGGACATGAAAGCCTGGTAAAGCACGGGGCTACGTGCACGCAACTCTGACCACAAAATAAAAACACCAATACTCTGCCTGGGTTTTGACAAATACATTCAAACACGATTACCTTAAACATCAGCATTTCATAGGAAATATTGACATAAAATCCCATGAGGTTCATGGTTAAACCAAATAGAAAACTGCGTGTTATATCAAGTTGCAAAAAGTGCATGAATTTCATAAAGTGCATGAGGCCTTGCGCTGGAACATTGGCCTTCTTGGATAACATTGTAAAAATACTCAAGCCCATGTAGTTGTTTAATGTAACTGCATTAAAAGTAGAGAGTCTTCCTCAGACGTTCTGAAAAATCAAAGAACAAAGACAAACCAAATAATCTTTTGACAGATTACAGGCCTGAAGGAGAAGGTTACATTTTATTTATTTTTTCTGAATTGATTTAACCTCCGGTGAACAATAGTTGTCTTATAAATGGATGGATGTGAGCTTTAGAAGCGTGGAATTTACCTCAGTTATGCTGACGACCCGGGGAAACGCCACCTTTCCTCCAGGAGTTATTTGTTACTTGCCAGTGGGAGAGTCCGGACCAGAGGAAAGTTAGCAACAGAGTGAAAGAAGTGTGATTTAGGGGTGCCCGCTCGGAACCGGGGGACGGGTATGTGCATACTAACTGTGCTGTTCCGTTTCTCCGTGCCTTTAGCTGGAAGGTCGTCAGGACGGGGAACCGGGCACTGCGGTGACAGTCGCGCAGGAGTGAAGGATGCCAGTGAAGTGAGTTGCTGCTTAAACCTATTCTCATCTCACAAGATGCACAAACACCTGGCTCTCCATTACTCTTGGTGTTTCGTTTCCTTCATTGATGATGAAGACGCGAACTGGCGTCTTTTCTTCCTGATCTGTTTTCCTCTCCTTGCTCTGTTGATCTCTTCTTCATTTCTAAAATATGTCAGCAACTCGCTGGCTTTGGTGGGTAGTTTTTATACTTGCTAAGGAAGAGGAAAGGTTATAGAGTGGAGAAAGATCACTGAGCTCTCTATGGGGCACTTTTCAAAACTATAAAGTACCAGAGTTACTGACGTAAGACATATAGAATCCTTGCAAAAACTGTTCATTATTGCACTGTTTATTTAGAAATTTGGAAACGGGTTATTAAATGTTGGTAAGTAGGCAGCTGTCACTTCCCGTAGTACATGGGCTCCTTGACTGAATTTCCCATTCCCAGCACACAGCTAATTGAGTGTGAGCCGCTAAGTAGTTAGAGTCTACACTTTTAATGCAACACAACTGGCTCTAGCTGGCACACTTGGTGAGATAACTGGTAGCCTTCATGCAGTTCCTAGCTGGCCTGGCCCTCCTCTGGACACAGAATTTGGGGACCGCTGGCCTTGATGTCACTAACTTAATGAAGGAGACAGAATGGAAACCATCCAAAACCCCAGGAAATACTAAGTATGGTTTTGGCTCCAGCTACGTGATGAGTTTTCATGGCAAATCACACGCACACACACAGAGCTACTCTGATTATGCATCACAATGATACACCCGCAATGAGAAGGACCAGACAAAAGCTCTGTCCAAGTTACAACAAACATTCAAACAAAAGGAAAGAAAGGGAACTGACCTTTCCCTCTTAAAGTACCGCATGTCCTGTAAATTTGAACCAAGTCAGTACATTGTTAAATCTGCCACTCCCTCCTCCCCTCTGTGTTAATTCAATGGGTTCCTTTCACGTATATAGTTGAATTTTTTCAAATAACAGATATTTCTCACTCCCATCTAAGAAAAAATAGCTGACAAGACTTAAGAATCTGTCTTCCAAAAAATTTGTATTGAGTAGCCAACGACTACAAATTAACTATTATTCAGAGCAAACTATATGTATCAAGTCCAATAAAACTCTATCACAGAAAAAAAAAAAAACATTCTCAAAGTATCTTTTACAAATATGCTCCAAAACATGAACAACACATCTGTGGATTGGCATGGTCATTCTTGGAAGAACTGTAGGGTCTGCATTGCACACAGATAAGCCTGCTGGCATTCTAACTGCCCACTAACACGTGTGAGCCATGGCCCCAGCTGCCACATGTCTGAGTGTCTTTCCTCGCTTATAACACGGCATTAAAACAGGCCCCGTCATGTTCAAGGTTAAACGACGTCAATTAGGTGACTCGCTTAGCACAATGCGGCGCAAACCGGAAACACTCAGCATGCACTTGTGCGTTTTAGTGCGATTACCCTGGTCTGTAACTTAGACATATTTAACAATGATTTACTCTCCCTCAGAACTCCAAATACGCAATCGCCCCCAAATAAAGGTCAAATCAGCACTGTTCTTTAGAAGAGCTGCATTTTGCCTAACTTCTGAAAGGCCTTTTAACACAGGCAGTCAAAATTGAACCTTTCACATCAAACTCGGAATTGGTTAGAAAACAGTGAATTGAGGGTGATCCAGGCATGATCACATACCAGCAGGGATATCTGTTCCGAGGTGAAGGGCAACTCTTCCCTTTATAGCCAACAGTCTAGTATCTTTATCCTGTTATCTATAAAATGCTACAGCTCTCAGCCATCTCTGATAGTTCAGTTTATCTGCCTAACTCAGAACATAAGGGTTCTCCCTTTGTCCCTGGTGCCCCACTACACACACAGCTTTGCTTCTTCCGTCCTCACTGCTTTCCCACATTAACGAAGATGCTAAGAACAGTTGCCACTTATTTGAACACCTGCGTTCCAAAAAGGCCCTCAAGCCGTAAGGAGCTCTTCCCTTTCTCTTGCTTTGGGCTGCGGCAACCCAGGTCTCTGGCTCTGATGCCTCCCAGCAGGGGCGTGTCCGCTTCCTCCAGCCTCATCTACCTTGGCTTCCGAGTGGGGCTCGTGGCCTGGGGCCTCCCAGCGAGGTCTCCCCACCGCTTCTCCTCCTCCCTTGCCCAGAACGCACTTGGAAGCCCAAATAGTTCAGTCGCACCTTTTAGGAACCTCATCACCACCACCGCCCGGCATTCTGAGAGCCACTGCACTGTTTTCACGGAAGGCCTTCCTCCCTGTCCCACGGGGGCTTCGGTCACTTGTTCATCATTAGATTACACGTTTAACAGGCGCTTCTTAGCCCAGGCACACTGGTCTTGCTGCTGGAGAATACGGGCATGTTTTCCTGTCACCAAACAACGCACATACTAAGATCAGGATCTGTACCATCTTTGGTGGAACGGCCTAGATTCTCCTCCTCGGTGTCCATCTCTGAGAGTCTGTCTGGCCAGGCTTGGAGTAAAACTTCCATTTCCCTCGTCATTTAACATATATTCCTCAGGAGCTTTTAACTTGAATATCCAGCTAACCACCAAATTTCAATCGAAATTTTGAAACATTTTGGCATTTTGAAACATTCGCATTTTAAGTGACTGGATGATAATTTAGCACTTTTTGATAAGATTCTCCCAAGACCTAATATTTGAGGCACAGGGTTTGTAACAGAAGCAGGTTAGAGTAACAGGTTTGGCAGTGCACGAAGACCCTCCAAGGTGAAACTAAATCTAGAGCGCAGTCCCATTTTCCACCTATAAAAGATGAAAACTGAATAACCCAAATTATTTCAAATGCCCATTTCAATGAAACCACCATTTCAAAATGGTTTCACGGAAAAGCTTGTGTCCCCAGGATTTAGTCAATCAAGGGAGAAAGGAAAAGTAGCTCCCCACTTGTGGGGAAGAAAATCTGAGACGAAAATGTAAGTAATGAAAGGCAGCAACATGTCACACAGCTCTCTGACCTGCCTTCTATGAGAAAACCCATCGCTATGTGAAAACCACAGCAGAGGGAAACACATCAATTGATGAGGGAAACTCATCAATATGAGCACCAATGATGAAACCACAGCAAGTTACAGGAAGTAACAGTATTAAAAAAACAAGCTTAGAGCTGCTTCACACTCGCCTATTTAAGATTAGTCAACTTGATATGTAAATGGAAAATTCTGTAAGAATGGCTAGGTATAAGACTCTATTTTATCATTCATCATTTTAATGGAAACCTCCCATTAGAACATCCCTTTCCAGAATTCAGTCAGTTGCACATAATAGCTACATAATCCAAGGTGATTTATTTACTTCTTTAGTTAGTTGTGGTTAGCAGGTGCTTTCTATGGATTGGGCTTATTTCGCCACAATTTTGTTTGTTGAGAAAAATAAGTCATGATATATTTACACCTCAAAAGTTTACATTTCAAACCTGATTTATCATTTCTACATCACATCCCCCAAAGTATACCTTCTTCAGAAGGCTTAACTCTATCAACTGGTCGACTGCTTTGCAAAAGATATTGCTCTGTCCTGACAGGTTTCTGAATTTAAATAAATCGGCACTAGAAGCCTACCAACTGAAGGAATACGAAAGACTGCCTCAGAGTTGGGGTCAAGACTCCCCAGAAATACATATACATTTTCAAGATTATTACATATTACAAATCCTTATTTAAAATGATTTAAAACTTTGAGAGGTATACCTATGAAACAGATAATTTCATATATTGTGAAAACTTGGAAAACAGTTCATACATCACATTGCTATCATGGTCATTTATCAGGAGTAGGAAAGAAAAATGCTACATGAATTAGCAATAACATATTTATACTCGAGGAGAAATGCACTATGCTTCATAGAAGCATGAGCAGTATCTCTCGTGCCTTTATTACAATTCAAGAATTTGCAAATATTATTAACATTGTTAGCCAGATTAATAAATAACTTGCAGATGTCCAATTACATCCTACTTTGTGTTGGATTACTCCTGTCCACTGTGGAAAAACATTATCCAAAGTGGAGCCAAAGTAGTTTTACAGTTGCTCATATGGAAAATAATACAATAATTAATAAATAATAATAGGAGAACAAAATCTGTGCTGTGAATACTTGTAAGTGCAAGCTTACCTTTGCCCATCGTATATAATTCTGGTTGATCTTTTGCAGTTTGATTAATGGTGCAAAGCTCATTTAAATGATGTGATTCAACAAAAACACAGAGCTCAAATGTTACAATAGGTCATGGAAGAGAAAGATCACAATGCTATTGTCAAGGGTAGATGTTGTTTCTACAGGTCTCCGACAACAGAAGCAGTGGTGTGGTCTGAAAACATGGACACAGTTTTGACCAACCAAGGTAAGGCCCGGTTGAGAACAGGTCCTGAAAGTGAGAGACGTATTGGATAGGATGACTTTGACCAACCTTTGGAGTTTAAGATTCTCCACAGTCACACAAATTTATACAGGCCTCAAGTCTAAGTAGAATCAGGTTAGGCCAAAGATAAAACTAGGTTATAGAAACTGCAAACATTAGAAGAGAAAGCAAGTGAGGAACCTGTTATCTCCTTAGAATTATTATCGTTTGATACGTGTAATGACTATATTGGCTACAAATTGAAGAAAATATACAAACTACTGAAAAGCTGAAAATTTAGAAAAATAACTTGTCTTTCATGTCCTATAGGCCAAAATAAAGCTTCCAGAGTATTTACTTCAAATGAGCTATTCTTAGTTTTAGTAAACTCAAAACCATATTTAACTGTGTGTGTATAGTAATATACATATGCGTTGATATGTATTTTATACAGGAGGACTCAGTAAAGTAACTTTGGCCAATTATAAAGTATCCCAGATGATACAAAAGAGTCATTGGCAAAGGTCACTACAATTCCTTTTGATAAATCATTCTGCTTTGAAGCACCTTCTATCTCAAATGGTGGGGGAGGTAGGGAGGTGGAAATCACATGCGTAACATGTTTTGTTTGAACGAATCAAATGCCATTTCCATTTTAAATTCACAAAGTAGATACCAGAATTTTAGAAAAGCTCACCACATGATGAAGATGAATTCATCCTTCGTGGCTATTCATCCATATATAGTGTTATAGTGAATTAGAGGAAACTGTCCTTTGATTTTCTCATTCTTAAATAACTAACCTCTCAGGCACAGACCTGAAATCATCCACGTTAGCCCTAGAATTCAACTCCCGTCAGCTGAGAAAGAGCTCGTGAATATGGAGTTGCACTTTTTGCAAGCTTTGAGCGCCACGAAGTGTTGTGTTTCGCTTTGTTTATAACCAGCAGGACAGGCCGGGTTAGCTGAGCGCGGACAGTTACCGACTCCGCAGACTTGAGTACGTGAGGATGCTCACCACGTGCGCTGGGCGTGAGCCTGACAGCAGCTTTCACCAGCAGTCGCTGCTCTTTCCTGGGGCAGCCCCCCCGCCCCCCCAGGCTCTAACCGACAGCCGTTCCTTCCCGGGGAGGGCCTCCCATCCTCGTATGCAGCACGTGATCCCAAATGCACTTGGCATTTTCTGAGCCTTTAAATTGCCCATATACAATAGAAAAACAGCTCAATAAATAGTGTGGCCAAGGCAGGAATAACTAGATCGTTTTAGCTGTTGATTCTGTTCCAGGGTGTGCTCAGAGGAGGACGATCGTAACTTCAGAATAGCCCCCCCTGAAACTGCAGGATGGGAAAAATTATCACTGCTTCTTGATCTCCAACTTCCCATTTTTCTAGGATGTAGCAAGATAATCCTCATTGGAAAATAAAGCTTCTTATGTCTTCATGAATCCAAAATGTTCTTTCAGTATTATTAAATATACTTTATCCTCTATACAAAACATATATTTTTTAAATTTAATTTTATTGTTGTTGTATTACATCCATCTCCTTTTTACTCCCCTCTGTCCCCTTCCCCACCCACCCACTTCCCCACAAAGTCAATCCCACTTGTTGTCCATGTTCATGGTTCCTCCATACTAGGTTCTTGACTAAACTGCTCCCCTTCTTTGCCTCTTCCTCGCCCCTCCCCCCACCCCCCTTCCCTCTGCCCACTGAAGGTCTATTCATTGTATTCATGTTTCTGCTTCTGTTTTGCTTGTTGTTTGTTTTGCTCTGTTCAGAATCTTCAAAGTCATCATTGTTTGGACCACCTCATAGGTAATTTTAATGAAGAAATATTATCAGGATATTTTACAACCTAAACATGTGTCACATAATCTTCTTAGATATACTTTCAAATTCAAGAAGCATGCGGTTGATTGAATTTTTATAATGATCCCATATTAACAACAGCCACACCTCCCAATATTTCTACTGGGAATTTTAACTAGTATCCAATAACCTTTTGCAATGACTTGTTATTTCAACTCTGTTTTTAAATTTAAATTTGTTAAATCTATTTTAATCCACGCGATGCCATATAAAGGGGAGAGGCATTCACACCAAATACCTTGCCAGTTACTTCCTCGTTTAGAGGTAACAGTTGGCCAGCACTCATCTTTGCTTTAATAAACCCAAATGAACACGATCTAACTTCCCAGCATCATGTTGTGTTTTCACAACAACAACCAAGATATCCTTACTCTAAATTAGTTACATCATTAACTTGAGCTGGGCTCAGCGCAATGGGTCTAAAAAGCAAAGTCCTGAGGGTTTTTCTTTGAAGTAACTGACATTAAGACTTTCTCTTAAACATAATTCCTAGACTTCTGAGATCTAAAGAGAAAAAAGCACAGGTTTGCTTTGTTAATGGTACTCATTGTAGAATTATAGATACAATATTTTATGTTTATGATGACTGATCCAAGTAAGGTTTTAATGTGAAAAACTAAAGCAAATAAATGTTACATTTAGAGGGATGGTATTTGCCACTGATAATAAATGCTCACACTATAAAGGTACTTATTTTGGTTGAATTACTGAGCTACATGGGAGACAAACTTTTCTTATATATTTTGTAGCTGGCCTAGATGCTTTTCGAACATTCCTAAAATCAGAGTTTAGTGAAGAAAATGTTGAGTTCTGGCTTGCCTGTGAAGACTTCAAGAAAACAGAAAGTGCAGAAAAAATTGCCTCCAAAGCCAAGATGATTTATTCTGAATTCATTGAGGCTGATGCCCCTAGAGAGGTGAGTAAAATATTCTAACAGAATGAATATTCATCCCTTACAAATCTGCTCCCAATGAAAAAACACTAAACCCATCTTAAGGGAAATCAAATCGCCACTATGTATTCGAATAGAAAATGTCTGTAAACTCCCATAGAAGTTCCGAAGATGATCCTCTGTCCTTCGATGATGATTCGGCAACTATTTCTCAGTAGTTTCTGTTTTCAAATGTAGAAACAGCATCTACTATTTCAAATTAAATAGCTCCAAACCTAACCCTACACAAATACAACTTAAATGTGCTCTTGGAGTTCAAGGTCACTTTTGTTTTTCCTTTTCAAAAACACAGAACGCAATGTGAAACAGAATTTTGGAATAATTGTTTAAATTAAGAATAGTATGTGGGAGAGAAAAAACAACTCAGCAGTGTAAATTCTGCATTTTTAGTATTTTGGAGATTCCCCATTATGGAAGGTAATAATCGCTTATCTTGCAAAAGAAGGCTTTGATGATGAAAATGAGGCAAGGGTGGGAAGCGCTGTCTCACGAATCAGGGCCCACCTGCACTGCTTTAGGACCAGAAACAGATAAAGGGCCTTAAAACAAATCTGAAATGACTTTGATACCAGCTCCCCAAAAGCGCTGTGTGTAACCTCCCATTTTTATTTTACTGAGTTTCCAGAACTAAAGCCATGATCATCTCCACATACCCCTCTAAAACTTTCAAGTTTAGGCACTTACACTGTCAACTACTTTGATTCCTCACTGAATGTATTTGAATATGTAAGTAGCAAACAGAAAGTTATGTTAGACCACAAATTCAAGTCTTCATCTCCGAAGTACAATACTAATATCATCAAGTGATAATTATCCTATTTTCTGATCTTAAATTAGGACCCGTGTGTAAGAGGGTTGTTGTATTTACAGGGGTGAGAGAATAGATGAAATGCAAGCACTTTTAGGAAAATCTAGGGCATAAACTTGCCATCTCAGTGGTTCAAGCTCTAGATGGACGGCGAATACTGCAGCCCATAATGGCCCAGTGTGACATGCCAAAAATATAACCCACTGGAGCTCTGCCTGGAATTTGTAGGGTAAAAAGAAAAGAAATTCACCTCTTGTGGATCTATTTCAACATTAATTTCCCAGTCACCATCTAAAGAATCAATAAATAATTCTAAAAATCTTAAAATATAGTATATACAATTTATCAACTTGATTAACGTGTCATCCCCTCAAAGCTTTGAAACCAACTCTACAGATATTCTATTTATAGTGACACTGGCTTCCAAGCCAGATTTTTTTTTTTTTCTGCTTTATGAATCCATCTAATTAGCAATGATTGTTGTAGGATAACATTCTCAAACATTATGTAGGCTAAATAAAATATAACTAAATGTATGACTGTTTTTCAAGCAGTAGATTATATTCTCTCCTTAAAGTGTCTAAAATGTTAGTATTAGATGACAAGATTAATTGAAAATAAGGAGCACATATATGTATATATATATATGTGCGCCCACACATACACGCATCAGAGATAGTCATTATCTTCTCTATTATTTGTCATTAACTGCCTCTAATTTAAATCACGAAAGGGCATCTGCCTCTTACATGACGCACCAATGGCAGTCTTCCACGTATTTCTCTATAGTCCATCAATTACACGTTGAATATGATACAACAATTGGTATGCTGATTCGTTAAACAGATTTGTCAAGTGACTGTTCCTGCAATGAAGCAACAGAGCAGAGACTGGCCTATACGAAAACCACTCAATCCACACTAAGCAATAAAATAACCACGGTCTGGAACGAGACAGTGGGAGTGGGGTTCCGTCTATCCCCAGGAGATGGGTTTACGGAGCAGCTCACACCTGGAGGCGGCCGGTTAAAGCAGGAGGGTTTGCCGGGACAGCAAATACAGAATATTTCAGCCTGGGGGGCCCGGGGGCACAGCAGGGGGATCCCGAGTTTTCCCGCCTTTGGCAGAAATAATAAGCATTTCGGTTGCTCCTGAGAAGGGGGCTGAGGCTGGGTAGGAAGCAGTGAGGCAGGGAAGGGCGGGAAGTATTCTGTGCTTGGAGCGTTAACTGGTTTCAAGAAAATGGAAACATTCAAGAGACTTTTTCTGCTAAGACACTAACATGTTTTAAATAGTCTCCACTTTAAAGCCGCCCCTGAGAACAAACTCCAGGGCAGGCGTCCACGTTAACGATGCCAAGAATGAAGCCAGGCTGGAGGCGTGCGCGGGGACTGGGACTACGTCACCGCATCAGGTGGGAAGAGGGGTTTTACGCTGGGCTGTGACTGCCCGAGTCAGTGGGCGTTTTACGTGCACACGCGGCCTTTGCATAAGGCGTCTCCTGATCCACCACCTTCTAGGCGAGGAGGGCCAGCTAATTTGCCTGTGACAGCGCAACTGAAAGCGTTTTATTCAGATTATGTAAAAATGCATGCAGTACAGTGTAGGGTCTCAGGAAAGCCAAAAGGAACACTTCACAATGTGCTCTTCCTGCAAAAAGTAATCATCCTAGTGCGCTGGCCGCTGGCGTAGGGCGGAGGCCACGCAGAAGCCAGGCCTGTGCACGCGCCCGGCGGCTGGGTGGCTTCTGTACCTACTGAGGCCTCTGCACCGGTGACCGGGTTTAAAAGCCCCCAAATGGCCATGATGGCAGGTCAGCTGCCCTTCCGCTAAAACCACAACCTGCGTCTTGTCTGAGACCAGCTGCGCAGGGGGCTCGGGTATCTAAGGCCGTTCGTGACCTTCTGAAAAATAAGCGATTAGGCTATTTTATTTCTCAGAGTCTCTGAAATGAAAGAGGTTCCGTGCCAAGAAAATGCAAGTGCCTTTCATGTCAGTAAACAACATTGATGTGATTCAGTGTATCTCAATCAGGAAATAACCCTCATGTGACTCAGTTGATCTCAATCAGTAACACTGATGTGACTCAGTTTATCTCCTCAATGGGGAGACTGTCGCCCGTGCTAGGGGGAGGCGTGCAGTGAAGTCGGAGTCTGTGTAACTTTGAAGGCTCAGGACTTCCTCAAGGTCATACGGGCGGAACGTCCGACTCTCTGAAGGTCGCCCCCCAGGACGGTCTCCCTTCCGTGCGCCCCACGCTCAGCATCACGTCCCCTGCTGTCTGGGAGGGACGCACCCCCGGGTCCTCTGGTAGAACCCGGCACAAGTTCCAGACGAGGGCGAGGGGAGGGTGACGTTGCAGACATGCCCCCGGTAATAATTCCAGGAAAGGGACATGTGTGTCACAGTCCATTAGGACTGTATTTTCAGAGAAGCCAGGAAGAAAAGACGGGGCCCTTCGGCCGCCTCTGCTCCAACTGCCCCAAGTTCCCTTCAGGATCAGAGGGCAAATCGACCCCTGGCTCGGGGCTTCCGTGTCTCCTTCTTCCTCCCTCACTGACGGCTCCCCGACTAGTTCTGTTGCTGCTCCAACTCACAGCCGGCCGCGCCCCAGTGCAGGGGGGATCCTCGGGGCCTCTGCCTCCCCTCTCTCCCCGGGGTTCAGTCCCAGTCCCCCAGCTTCAGAGAGCATCTCAAAGTTCACCAGAGCAGACCAGAGTCTGCTTTCCTGCCCCAGCCTTCTCCTACCCATGCCCCCCATTCCAGGGCGAGGCGACCCCTCTCCCTCTGCCCCGGCTCAGTCATTCACAGGGCCCCTAGGTCATGAGCACTTTGCGTCCCCACCTTCTGCGTCTGAAAGCAGCCATTTCTGAGACCCCTCGCCTTGTCCTGGTGCCACTGTGCTCCCCAGCGCCCTCCCCTCGCTGTGCGGTCTGCCTCCCCCCACCCCCAGCCCCGGCCCTTCCCCCATTGCAACCCACCCGGTCACTCCCAGCCGACCCCCACCCACCCACAAGCCTGTTCCTTAGCCTTCCGCACACGGCGCAATACTTGGAAGAGCAGCCTACAATCCCATTGCCTGCAGAAAGCATAGGCTTCCCTTTGGATTGCTTTGTCAAAATCAGTCTTTTCGATGGACTTTTCATCTTCATCGCCTTACAGCTTCAGATCCTTACGCAATTTCTAAGCTCCCATTCAAGAGCCTAAGTTCTAGGAATGACCACAAACACACTAACTACTTTTTCATGTGCATTCGCTTTTTTCCCCTCAGACAAAGGGGGGATAATAGTAATACTATTCATTTCATAGTTGTGTGTATGATATAAAGTAACCATATAAAGACTTAGCTCATCAGGACAGGTATTCAACAAGTGTTAACTATTAGTTTTCACAGTTAGAATTATCATCTTGAAATAGCCTCATGTTTATTTTTGTTACACTATCATCATTCAAACATGTTGCCACAGAGGAAGGCACGGTCGCTAGGGAAGGAAACTCAGAGACAGCATCTCCGCTCTGCTTATATTTTGAGGGACATGTAGAGAGAAAAAGGGAGCTAAGGAAAGAAATAGGGAAAAAATAGCAGATAAAAGAAGGTTAATTCCCTGTCATGAACTATTGGATTCCCTTTGTAGGAAACTGACAAATCTTTTTTCACTGATAATCAGATTGAATACTTAACATTAAGTCTTTGGACCCAAATCTATTTAACTAAGAAATCAAATCTCTTAAAGATTGTGAAACCAAAATAATGTATAATGATAAGGAAACAATGATTTTCCTTCTGTGACCAAGGAAAGCTTCTGGGAGCTTCAGGTAACTGAAGCTAAATCATTAGAGATGAGGAAAACCTGTACAGAATGAAACTGTGAAAAAAGAGGCATTTTTAGAAGATGAAGGAGCACCAACGTGGGGTTTAGGTGCATGCTTGGCTCAGGCCGCCCCCAGGACACGCAGAAGGTGACTCGGGCACAACTCTCGGCCTCCAGGTGGGAGGAGGCCCAAATGCCAGGGTGAGGAGTTTACATTTTATGTTACAAAAACAACAGGTTTTCAGCTAAATACTTCCATGACGGCAGGGGTATTCTGGTGAAACTGATCGAGTACCGCTCTCTGCGGGGGTCGGAAGGGAAAGGCACTATAAGAAGGGATGTTGGGTAGGAGGTAGGTTCCAGAGTTCTAGGAAAGATTCAGGATAAAAAAAAACAAAATGGAAAGGCAGGAGTGAGAATGAAAATGATCATTGTGAAGTTAAATCATAAAAGATGAATGAGGAAAACATGTATATGCAGGGAACGTATAAATCTGCCATGTTTGTCTATGGATGAGAGATCAGAGAAAGAAGTGTCAAAAGTAATTCCTGCGTTTCAAGCTGGAATAACCTGGGGGAAATGAGGCATCGACACAGACCCGTGGGTGGGAGGTGTGTCACTGCTGTAAGCTGAGTGGCCAGGACACATCTTCACCAGGCACTGATGACGAAAGAAAACATCCGTGAGCAAAGAGGGCCTTTGGACGATGGTTCTGAGGTTAATTTTTCTCTTTCCTTCGTCTCCCTATAGAATAATAATATCGAAAGATTGTAACATTCCTTATCTCCTTTAGCCTTTAAAACGCTCAGACAGATGCCACCACTGTCCCCGCTGACGCCACGGGAATCACGGAGGAAAGGAAATGACAGAACTTGCTCGCTCACGTGAACAGCAAGGAAGTAGTTAGTCCATTTGGTTGCAGGTCTGCGTGCCTGTCTTCCAACTTCCACGAATAAACATAAATGGTCCTTTACAGGGGTGGGCAAAAGCAGGTTTACAGCTGTGAACACGTGACAGTTTACTTTTGCAATGTTACTTATTTACTGTGACTGTGAATCCACTTGTGCTCACCTCTCTCTAGCTGTTTTTTTTTTTTTTACCAGACCCCCCGATTCCAGCACTTTTACAATCTCCCCCATTTCACCAAGGCATTTTAATTCAACAAACACCTAGGGATTGCCAATTCTGTGTTAGCTAAGTCTGCCAGCTACCAAGGAATAGAATGGTAGGACAAGTATGGCACCTCCCTTTGGTGACTTGTCCATTTTAAGATTCATTGACGAACCTTTTGAGCTTCGTCAATGTTTGCTGTTCAAGTTAAATAGCCTGGATGTGAAAGTTTCTGCTTCTCAGCATGAGCCCTGGGATACGTATAGTGTTGGACAAGCCTCCCCACAAAAAGGTTTGGGGCATGGTGCACCCAAGATGACAGATCTCTCTCAGTCCTTGCTGCTGGGGACACTTACGTGTGGTGATGGTAAGGGAACAAGGGTGTATGCACAAACACACACACACACATATATGTATATGTACGTATATTTGGTGGAAGGCACAGGGGTTGGTATAGAGGAGGGTGTTGTTTGGTTCATTTTTCCAAAAACAAAATACAAATTAGAACAAAAGCGATGCAGCAGAACCAGCAAGTGGAGGTATGGAGAGTGGGAATGGGTTGGTGAAAGCCATCCTGGTAAATTCTTATTACTGTTCTGCCTCTGGAAGGTACATTTTAGGTATTAAGACCAAAGTACTAGGACCCGAAAATGGATGGGGAAAATAATTTAAATTATGAAGTATTTTGTTTGCCTTTTCACTTTGCCATTTTTTATTATCTCCAAGTGTAAGGTTTTACCTGTGTTCTCTGTCAATGCCAAACCTCTCAATCTGGAAAAAACCACACGAAGCATGTGTTCTGCATCAGGAAATGAATGCATGGCCTTTCTGCGGTTTTGATCAGGTTATCTTCCAGTTCAGGAAAAATTAAGTAATATAAGTGCATCTGCCATCTGTATAAATCATGTATTTTCATTCAACAACCTAATGATATGCAATCTTATCTCCACAGATTAACATTGACTTCAGCACCAGGGACCTCATATCAAAGAACATTGCAGAACCAACTCTTAAATGTTTTGACGATGCTCAGAAGTTAATCTACAGCCTCATGGCCAAGGACTCTTTCCCTCGCTTTCTAAAGTCAGAGATTTATAAGAAACTGGTAAATAGCAAACAGGTTGGAAATCACAAAAAATGGCTCCCTTTCTTGTAAGGAAGGTAAATGTCGAACTAATAATCAGGTGACAATTTGAGGGAAAGCTAGTAATTGGGCAGAACATGTCTTAATTACTGTACTTGAAGGCAAAAAATGTTTTCCATGTAAAGCACAATGTACGCTTTGTAGGGTTTAGAAAAAAATTTTTTTTTTTTACTTCAATGGAAAAATAGGATTTTTCCAAGTCATTGGTTTGGAATCTATTCATGTTATCAGGTACTTAAAAATCTTCTACTGGGAGAGTTCAAACAGGATTTGTAGAGATATAACACAGGCTTAACCATAAGTGGATCTTCTTGCGACATTGTAAATTCAAGGTACTACATATCTTCATGTGGCTAACTGGGAGACTGGTTAACATTACAAATATGATTTTAAATACCCTTCACATTATTCAAAACCTCATTTCAGTAAAAACAAACGAGAGAGAGAGAGAGAGGGAGAGAAATTCTGAACGAAACACATTAAGTGTATTCAATTCTTTCTTTTCAATCAAGGTCTGCTTGATAATAATATGGTGGTCATCCAAACTACCTTGGTTCTCCCATTAAAAAGAAAAATTGCAATAATATAACCACTTATAATCAAACTTTCTCAAAATATATCAGTGGCATCACTTAACCACAAATGGAAAGAGCCTCAAGGGTGGGAAGATTGATTTTCTTAGATTAACAAGAAAAAAAGAAAAGAGAATGAATAAGGAACACGGATAAGTCCTTATATGATGGTCTGCATAGCAGCGATTGTCCCATTAAATATTATTGCAACATGTTCTCAAGTAAGAATGGAATTACTCATTCAGCAGTGGAATTTATTTCTAAAACTCGAAGAAATTATAAAATCCATTTATTTTAAGAAACTCCCCAAGTTCCTTTCTGTATATAAATGTCCTGTGATAAGTACGAATAATTTCATGTCAATATGAGAAATTATGAAGATGCAACAGATTGCCTGTCTTTCGATGTTATTTGCACATATTTATTTATCTTTGTTGATATCTCTATTTTGCAGATTTGAACATTAAAAAGGGAAGAAAATTAACATGGCTTATTTTATGTTTCTACAATGATTCATTTGATAGACAAAATTCTGTCTGCCTTTTGTCATCAGAAATAAACATTTAAACACATGCAAATGGAGTATTTTCCGTACACTTGCAAATTTTTTTAAAGGAAGGCCCAACGCAAACTGATTGTACGGCATTCAGGGCACCTTAAGGTGCACCCAGTGGAAAAAGGCCTATCCTTTCAAACACTGAACCTGGAGCTTCCAAACGTGGGTCTCTACCTAAAGAGAAAACTTAAAAACTATTCCCAGGGGTGAAAAAGGGCACTTAGAAATTAAAATCACATCCGTCCTTTTATCAATTAAAACCAACAGGAGCGTGGTTCTTCCCTACAGCCACCCAGGGACCGAGGGCGGTGAGGGGTGTTTCTTATGGAGCTCAGGACGGAACGGAGCCCCCGCCCGGGGGGAACCGCGCTCTGGTCCTCCCAGGGACTGTGTGCATTGACCTTGTGTAGCCAGTTCACCATGTTCTTGTTACCAGAGCAACACTGCACATGTCCTGATTGCCTCTCGGGTTCTCCTAATGATGCGCAGGAAGCCACAGTCAACGTTCCGTCACCTAGAAGCAGGAAGGGACTGCCTGGCAGTGGTACAACGTGGCAGGTGTCAACTATTTGCTGAAAAGGTAGATGCTGCATGGCTCCTGCTAGTCCCCAACCAAAGACCCGCAATAGCAACTTTGTTCTCACCTCCTCGGCCCATTCTCCGTCCTATGGAGCTGTAACTAGGCTTTTCTGACTTAATAGAAGTGGAGGGAGAATATCTGCAGGTTTAGGGAACAAAATCTACTTGGAAGTGTTTGAAATATCTGGTAGTGAGAATTTCCAGTAAAATAGCAAATGTATGTCATTCACATGCGGTTCTCCATTTGTGTCTCTTTCGCTTTGTAAGTTACTTTATCATTAATCATCAATGAGTCATTTTATGGATGGGGTTTTAAATAAAAAGAATTTGCAAAAAATGAGTAAGAACATGAACATTCCTGGTAATATATTAAAATATTTCACAATTTTGTAATGCCATTTTCTGAAAATATTTGCATTGGCTTTAAGAAACGAAGTGCTTATATTAAAAATGATGCTATAAAGTAAAATGGTAGTAAAATTACAAGACATGACATATATATGACCTTCAAGTTATAGGAAGAGTTTTCCCAAGCACAGTGTTTTCCATTTTCTGACAGTTCCTACTGCCTATATTTTAAAACAATTTATATTTGCCCTCCATTAGATCAGACCTAAAAAAGTCTAAATGGTATATCCCTGAAAGAATCTTAGCTTCTTTAGCAATCCAATATAAGCTACAATGTTTATTTATCTACAATTCTTTTAAATTTGCATATCAAATAGTGATGACACATCAATAATGAATACAAATCCCTATACATTTATGCAAATACAGTTTCCTACATTTGCTTAGAAAGGGTCTATTTTGGTCTCAACATGTAATCAACAGAATTTTTTTTACTAATATTATATTGTAAAAATCTAAAAGCCTTGGGGTATTACGAACATGGGCTAGTGTCAGATTTTATTTTCCATAATGTGTTTTAGTCCGTTGATATAAAAAATTCATTCCACTTGTCCTCAATGGTTTACTTTTCTCTCAAGTTTTCTAATTTGTGTGGTGTAGCAACTATGCATGTGGTTAGTATTTCTGATGAAAAGTATAAGTTGACATAATAAAAGCAGAGAAAAAATATTTTCTGGTTCTTTTCCAGTATCTTTTTTAACAAGGTTAGTATCACCTTAGCTTTTGAACAATAGTAGCATTCTGGCCCATAACGGTGGAGAAAGTCCAGATTTCCTTCCTGAAATTTCAAGAAAAATTGTATTCCATGAGCCTGGACTGAAAACGTGGGCTGAACTGGCCTTCCTTTTGTTTACGTCGAAGCTGATCAACGAATCTTCCCAATTGTATAGGCTATGTTCTAACATAAGCAATCAGCATCAACCATTATTGGAAAACTAAAAAGATCCATCCATAAAGAAATTCTCTTTAAAAACAGAAACAGGCAATGTGATCTCAGCATCATGAGCCTTCACACTTATTTCCTGGGCAAAACCTTTACCAACTGTCTAACAGCTTCGCTCCAGTCACCGTGAAGGTGAGGCTGACCCCTCCCGGCCATACAGCCATATCATTGAGTTCACGGTGATGCCAGTTAAAGTGAACTTTTTTCACAACTGTGTGAAGAAGGTGGGAACCGGTTATGAGGTGAATAAAGAGTCCCTTGTTCTGTGTCTCTTTGATCCAGATTTGCTTTTGCGTGTTACTGGGAAAACATCAGGAATGATTCTTACGACCACTGTTTCCTTTGGGGCTGTGCCATTCCAGAGGAAGGCTGTGCTTTCCATGGTTACTATTTACAGTGTGCGTTTGAATATAAAATACCTACGTGTAATTAATTCTAATAATAAATGAATAGATATTGGTGTGTTTCCAAGTATAACAGAAGGTGGAAAAATAACACTATTAAGTGAACTCATTTCTTGAAGAAGCCATGTAAGACTTTTCTCCTTGCCTAGTTTAAAATACAAAAACAGGATAGATGTCTAGTAGGAGAAAGAGGAAGTTTAATCAGGTTATTGTTTAGTCATGAATATTTATGCCTTGTTTGTATCTAGAATAAAGTCAGCTATGCACACTTCTGAAAAAAGAAAACTGTCTTGATCAATTCACATGTCTTCTTGGATAATGATTATATAATTAACTATTTCTGTGTCTCTTATATAAAACATCATTTCATGGACATATTTTTACAATTTTTGAAGCAGTTAATTCCTTACAAATATAATATGGTTTCCTTGTTCTGACACTTTGGTTCCTTCTGTGTATTTAGGAAAAAAAGCTGCCTTATCTGGATCATTAAGTTTGGGAATGATGATGGCTTAGGTACAAAATACAGCACTGGATTCTTTAAAAGTTGATAAGAAAGGATTAAAGATTCCACAATGTTGGTGTTTAAATAGAGTTTCATTTACTTCATTCATATATAAGTAAAATGTTTTATTTTTAAAGTATCAGTTTAGGCCTTTAAAAGGTCAGTGTTTTTCTGAGCAATGATTTTGAATTACTGTTTTTGTTTTACTTTCTGAACATGTCATGTTTACCACAAAGACAAAACCATCCATTCAAAAATCCTAAGACTGGTTGTCCTTACTTCTTATAAAACAAACAGGAGAAACTCCTATTTCTGAGTAGGAAATAATAGATTTCAAAATTAATCATTCAATGCAGTGTTTGTTTAATATATCAACATGAATCTTTAATGGGATCATTTCAAAATCTGTTATTAAAAACCAAGAGCACCTCCAGAGATTTAAATATTGAATGTATAATTGATCTAGTCAAATTTGCTTTAAAGTATTGCTTATTGTCCAACACTTCCACAGATTTTTTAATAGGGTTTTATTTTTGCTGGAGGTAGTCTTGTCAACACTGGGCGGTCACACTCCACGAGAGGGGTTTTCTCTGCAGAGCAGGTGTTTCCACACAAGCACAAGGGCCCCGCCCTCAACCCAGCTGCAGGACAGCTGCTGACCATGTCGCCTCTGCTGAGGTTTCAAGGCACTGGACGTGGCCTTCGCTGAACTGACGGCCCTCCCGCACTGACTCTGTGTGTGTGTGTGTGTGTGTGTGTGTGTGCACGTGTGTGTGTGATTAAGTGATGCAGCAACTCTACGTAGGGAAAACTTAAAAAGAAAAGGGGGAAAATCACTGTATTGATAAACAAGCAACTCTGTTGATGTGAGATGATCATAACCACAAGGATTCGAGACCGCAGACCTCAAACATGTTTAAAGAGTGGAGAAAGTGGAATAACTCAGAGGCCTTTAATTGGGGTTCTGTCAGGAGAGTATCTAGACTGACCGTTAAGATGAGCAAAAAAGGCCCTGGCCGTTGTGGCTCAGGGGACTGAGCACCAGCCTGAGAAACAGACGGTCACAGGTTCGATTCCCAGTCACGCACAAGCCTGGGCAGCCGGCCAGGTGCCCATCCCTGTCTGTCACTCCCAGGGGCCAACCCTCTAAGTGTGTGAAAAAGAAGAAAAAGGAGGAGCAGAAAATAAGATAAATTTGAAAATAAAAGTAGAGAAAACACAAGAACCAAAGAGGAGTTATGATCACAAAGCACAGCGCATAAGACAGCATGTTAATTCTTGAGAGGAAGCTTTTTATTTCTGCACAATAGATGTCACTCCCTGATAAACCACGTAAGTTAATCCACGAAAGAATGTCCAAACAAACTATGAAGTATGCATGGGTCACTAATATCAAACAAATTTATTATTGCTATTGATATTATAATGATCAGATACTATTTTTAAAATCTACTAAATTTGCATTATGAAAAAAACACTATTATCTTACTGAATTTGCACTTTTCAGGTAATTGTGAAGCCTAAATCTAGTAACAAAATTGTTATGCTGAATTACATTTATTAAATCTACAGTACGAAATTAAAGGTGTTTTAATCCTGTGTAAATGCTTAATGAAAACTTCTATTTCATGGAATGCCTATATTAGGAAACTATAGTTTAGTTACTTTAAATTATTTAAGTTAGGCTTCTTAAATATTTTAAGGGACTCTTACCAAACTTATCAACAGTTATGATGTTCCATGAATTTAACATAATACTTCATAGTAATTAAACCACACCAGCTTTTAACTATAATTGTGCTTAAATGTGAACAAATGTTGATTTTTTGTTGTTGTTAAGTATGAGTATTTCAGAAACATGTCTCAGGGAAGACACTGCATCTCTTAGGAACATGAACTATGAAAAAATAGTTGAGGATCTTCATAATAAAAAGTACCTGAAAAATTTTAACTATGTAACTCTTTTTTTATTTAAAATTATACTTATCTCACTCTGGCTGGTGACACAACGGATAAGGCGCTGACCTGCAAACCCAAAGGTCGCTGGTTCGATTCCCAGCCAGGGCACATGACCAGGTTGCAGGCCAGGTCTCCAGCCAGGTCCATAGCTGGAGGCAAGTGAAAGGCAACCATACACTGATGTCTCACTCCCTCTCTGCTTCTGTCCCTTCCTCTCTCTCTAAAAATAATAAAAATCTTAAAAATAAATAAATAAAATAAAACAAAATTCCATTTGTCTCAAGTTTAAAATATGATGCTTAGGAAAGTGGGACTTCTGAACAAAGCATGCAGTGAACCGGCTGTCAACAGCCCGCAACACATTATGCAACATAACTTTACCCGCTGCAACACTGAATAATGAAACATTTCTCTGCAGCACTATTCTAAACTCACCACACAACAGCCTGGGGGGAAAAGGGTTAGTTAATGTGTTACAAGTATTTGTTAAAACCAAAGCTTTAATTAATTCCCTGTCACAATGCTTGAAAGAATATATCTTGCGTTACTATTTTCATATACCGCGAATGATATGAGCTGTTATCCTATTTTGAAGCGACCAAGTGTGCCAAACGCAGCTTCACAGATGCCAGAAGACACAAGACTTCTGGGTCTGAGACAAAAGACACCGTCACTCTCAGCGAAGGCAGCAGCCGCAGTACCCGAACCCTGAGCCCCATCCCCGTGGGTAACATGCAAAGGGCCGGGGGTGCATCGGCCTGCATTCCAGGCGCCAGGGCTCCGGCATCTACACAAATGGGCGGCAGAGGTGCCCTCCCTGCTCCCACAGGAGACACCGTTTCCAAGGCTGTTTGCTGCACTAGAGTCTTAGCCCAGAACAAGGCAGCCGAGTCTACTGGCAAAAGGAGCAGAACTGAGGGGTGGGCGGGGTGCCACCTCCCAGCAGCCGCCCGCAGACCAGGGAAGACGCGGTCCTGGCCCGGGGTCCCTGCACCCTGTGCCCCACACCTGGGTCCTCAGGGCCCGGCCCCGGGGTCCACAGGTCCTGAAAGGGTTGCAGCCCCTCGTCATCAGAGACCCTGCCTGTGCAAGTGCGCCACCATCCAGGAGCTGTCCTGTCTTACAGCAGCGAGACTGACACTGGGTCACCGCAGCCGCCTCTTCCATGTTCCTGCGACACCTAATCCAAAACCAGAAAACACGACCCCTGAAGCTGGCGGGCCTGCTTGCTTCCTGTAGACTAGAAATAAGCTGATCGCAATACTTAGTCGTATCACGACTGCTTTCCGCAGCAGACACAGAAACGTAGCTTCACAAACGCCCCGGACGCCACGCAGGGAGGCTGTCCGCCTGGCCCGGGAGAGCTGGGAAACACCGCCAGGCGACTTCCAAACTGCAGGAGTTTCTTCGAAAGCCAAAGCAACTCGATTCACGCGCACTCCTTCCTGGGATGAGACTCCTGAGGAAAACAATGAGTCGCCCTCCGGTCCCTCTGAACTGGGAAACTCGTTCTCCGCAAGGAATTTTCCGCAGAACTCGATTTAAACCACGCGCTGGACCGAGCGCGTCTGAAGAGCTTCAGGTTCCGGAGGCACCACGGAGCGTCCCCCAGTTGGAGGTCACCTCCCTTGTGCAGGGGCGCCCTGCAGGGCACTCCAGGGCACACAAGAGCGGGGTTCGCCCGCATTCCCGTAGGTGCCTCCCCGGGGCTTTCATCCTCTGCATCCAAACAGCGCATCTGCATATACAATTTATTCTTCACCTGAGCCTTATATTGTCAAGAGCCTCTTTCCTGAATTGTTCGGTACCCGTTGAGTTTGTGACAGTCGCGAAGGAAGCGTCAACAGCAAGGGATTGCCAAGTCGGTGTGGCGGCACAAGTTATGGGGCCTGTGTGGTTATATTTCACAAGTGCACTGCGCCTGGTAACATAAGCCTATTTCTGCGACGGCTGCCCCATCTACACCCCAAGGGCCAGGCTGAACTATCAATACCCTATACAGCGTCTGAGTTTTGAGAACGCTTGTCCCCGCAAGAAGGTGGCCTTGCCTTCTGACTCTCTGAGCGTCAACCCTCAGCACAGAACTGGAAAAGTGATCGTGAGAAAGGTGTGGACAAAAACACCCTGCTTCAGAACACAGACACAGAGATACGAGGTATCAAATCAAAACTACAATTCCAGTCTGTTGAACTAAGTCTACAGGCTCATGGTGAATATGATCATGTGTGTGTATGTGGTAAAAATGGTTTTCCATGGTTCGCGGGGTAAGGTCAAACAAAATCGTAATAATTACAACTACATGAACTAAACTCAAAAATATGCATAACATAGAAATAGGTGCATCTTTATATAGGTAGATTAAAAGATTTATTATCGGTTATGTAGAAATGGTACTCTTAATTACAATATAATTAACCATAACTAAGTACTTTCACAAATAAAGTCTCACACCACGCTCCACATGCAAAATCGTATCAAAGATGAAGAGGACGTTGAAACCCCATTTTATGGAAGACTAGCGGTTGCGTTTTGGATTTACAGTGGAGGGAACTCATCCTGAGGAAGGAAGGGCTGAGTCTCACTGGCTTTTTCCTAAGGGTTGTGAGTATACCGTTCAGCTGTCTTCAGTTCTCCAAGCCGCTGTCTTCTCTACGGATGAAACAAAGGCCTAAATCGTGGCAGTGTGAATGCCTTCCTATTCCTGGTGGCCTTGTGAAGGCTGAACCAAGGCTGAATGAGTGAACTGTGAAGAGGGGCACAGGTAACTACACAAACCCCGTTTCAACGCTCACACCCCAGCAACACACATCCGGAAGCCCACAGCGCCCGGGACGGACTTGGGGCTACTTCGTGAGCTCCTGCCCCCTTCTCTCGTTTTTCATTTTAATTAACTTTTATTTAGGGTTTTAAAATGTTATTGATCGTGTTGTCATAGTCATTCTAGTATCTTCCCTTTGCCCTCTGCGCTCCTCTTCCCTCCAGTCACCCCCCCACCGCACCACCGGTTCGTTCACGTCCTTGAGTCAGGCAGGTAAGTTCTTCAGCCTCACCCCTTCCTACGCTCTTCTCAACACCTTGACCGACCTGCACTTTAAAACCCCGAAGCTCTCTGGCCACACAGAAAACACCTTAACTGAGAATTAACTGAGGTGGCACATTGTCCCTCTGAAATGGCCCATCAGTCACAAAACACAGACGGCACATGTGTGACACTTGGGCATGTATAACAGCTGAGACGAAACATTTTTTTTAAGAAGCTGGATTTAAGGGTGGTAACAGTGCACTTTTAAAGAATCACAGAGTCTTTTTTCCACTTACTATTCCTAACCAAAATGTCTGTTTACCATATGTTTGCAGATCTAATTTTTCATTCTTTTAGACGTTAAATGCACCAGATGGTGTACAGTTATCAGCACTTCACATCATTTAATACACAAAGGGAAGTTTTGTTTGAAGAAAAAGAACATTTTCTATTCTACATTTTTCAGTCACAGCTATTCAAGATTCTGCAATGCAGTTTCTCCTTTGGAACTTTTCTTGACAGACACTATCAATCAGCATTCCTGAGTCACAGAAGAAGGAAGATATTTCCATGAATTTTGGTCATTAAAAAAAAGCTAAAATGTGCTTCTGGATAAGTAAAGACTACGTCAATGATATGAAATAAAATTCGGTGTTTCAAGAATGACTTTTCTTCTTTGACCTTAAGATGATACCACACTCACATTGCTAACTTGATCAAATACAATTCTATCGGCCTCAGAGGCCACTGAAAACTTCGGACCCTGTGCCCCTGGGGAGAGGGGCAGGGCATTTCTGGGTAAGGGACATTAACCCCTCCCCGAACGAGACCAGCGTGGGTCCCTGTGGGCTGAAGGTAACAACCAGAACGGTTTCCCACTTGGTCAGAGATGGCGGGCACGCATTTTCATCACCCCTCGTCCCTCTCCCTTTCTCTGAGGGGAGGTGTGCCTGGTTGCTGAGCAACAGATGCCCTGCAGAAACCTGCACACCAGAGTGAACAAAAATGCTTAAGGAGGACTGAAAAGAACCAGCTTAGTCTCAGAATCTTGAACAAATCAGAAAAGCATTGTTTAGCTCTAAGACAATCACTTCTGTAATCATGTGTTGGGTATCCTGGAAAGGCAGCAACATCTCATTTGTGCATTTTGCTTACTTACCAACCGATGTGTCTGCTTCTCTGTGCATTTCTTCACTAGCGTTGGGGGTAATTTGGTTTGTTAATATACACACATACAAAATTTCATCGGAAAGTCACTCGCTAGGTTTCCCCTGACTTCAACGGCGCGGTCCTGCCGTTCGTATAATTGACTTTGTATTACAAAGTCCTGCAGGGTTCCCGGAATGAAGACATTTTTTGTTGCTTTCGGTCCGCAAAGCAGCTCCCGAAGCTCGAAACAGCGTTACATCTTCGCATCGCTCTGTCATCAAAAGTGAACTCCCAGCTCTTCTTTGGTGAAGTTGCTGCTCTGCCCAAACTTTTCAGCACATCAGCAGAACTCAATCAACTTGTTCTTGCTCTATTTCAAGACTTAAATGAGCTGGGATTTTATAAAGCATAGATGTAGCATCTTTGATTAAAGTGAAATATAGAAGAACCTTGCAGAAGAGCGATATTAAAGTAGCGAGGAGAATAAATTCTTCCTACCAACATTTGCTGCGGCCTACTTCTCAGCACCAGGGCATCAGCCGTGGCAGGTAAGCATGCCTGCTTACCCTGACTCACCCGTCTCAGGGACAGGCACAGCCTGGCCTTCACGGAGCACGCGGTCTAGTAACGGGATGGACGGATTTTGACATTATTTGTGCGCCCACTGTTTGCAGCAGGGAACCTAACAGGCCGGCACAGGCTTGGCCCTGAGCTCACAGCTGCAGCTGCAAGAGGCAGACGATAAACAGCCACACAGCCACGTGTCGGATCGTGACCAGGCGTGTGAACACGCGACAGGAGGACGGAGGGAAGGCGATAAAGATGGACGTGCGGCAAGATGACGATGCAGGGGCATGGGCGGCATCGAGGGTCTGGTCTAAGGAGGTGATTTTCACAGCGGCTGTGACGCAGCTGGGCTCCTGTCTGATGCCTGATCTCCCCTCTGGTGCCGCGTCTGCACAACCGAGGAGGAAGGCCAGCTGGTCCCTCCCTGGGGGACAGCGGGAAGCTCTGGCCCCCTGGGACCGTCCCTGCCCTGCTCTCCAGCGAGAGCAGAGCAGCGCCAGCCACCTCTGCCCTCTCCTGGAGCGTGTCAGACCACGCTGCCCCGGCCACAGGAGGGGCCTGAGAAGAAGGAACACAGCCGCAAATATTTATTCTAGATGCAAAACAGTCCAGACAAGTGCCCGCTGCCCAGGGTCTGTTTTCCACTCCAAAGTTTCTCGTGTGAAGTTCTGGTTTTTCTCGCTATTGAAAGAAGGGCGCCAACCGATCCCAGGGGCCGCTCTGTACAGTGTGAATCGTGGCAGGGAGGCTGCGCCCACCTCAAAGCCAAGGGCAGTGGCCAGAGGGACAGCGGCCTCTCACAGGGAAGATGAGAAGCGGACGACCAGGGCAGCTGTGGGACCAGGAAGAGGGGACCGTGATGTGGGGACAGGGAGGGGGGGCACTCCTAGGTAAAGAGCAAATACTGGAAACCTGAATCTGAAAGTCAAAGGTATTTCCTGAATAATATCACCTGACACGCTGACCCCTTTACAGCAGCTTCAAATGGCAGGGACTTTACTAGAAAATAGGTGGGGTGGGAGCTTTTTCCCTGAGGCGCGCATTTCCTTAGCACACAAGTTCTAAGCCGGCGCAATGAAAGCAAAGAAACCGGGCCTTGGGCAGAAACCAGCCGCACTTAGCTCTGTGGCCATGACCTTCTGGGCAGCCTTCCCAACACAACGAATACTCCTCATCACTGCTGCTTCACCTGTGCCTGCCTGCTTACCCTGACTCCCCGTCACAGTGGTTTTCCCAGGCACCTGACCTGCTCCGGGGCTTTCTGAGCTGCAACGCAAGCTCTGAGCACCGCAGTGTTGTGACGAGGCCTCAACACGGGAAAGAATTGTGCCCCAGACCGCAATTATTTAATATACGACAACAGTAAAAGCAGGAAGTTAGTGTTGAAACCATGCTTGACCGCTTGGCTTCAGGAGGTTAGGATGAACTTACTTGCTGTGCCTCCCATACTGGAGCAGAAAGTCACCCCAAATTACTATCTTCATTGCAAAGTAGTCTTACAGAACCTAGAAACAGTACCGGCTTGCAATTGGGTTTTCCCCCATCGCCTAGAAGTATAGAAAACTGTCAGATGGTAACTCCGAATTTCTTTTTTGAACTGAAACATGACACCACTTCAACACCATTCATTTAGTTCTTTCTAAAATTGTTTTGTGCAAAAAAGAGAAAGCTGCCCTGGCTGGTGGCACAGTGGATAAAGCACCTGGCCTGTGAACCCAAAGATCGCTGGTTCGATTCGCCAGCCAGGGCACATAACCAGGTTGCAAGCCAGGTCTCCAGCCAGGTCCTTAGCTGGAGGCAAGTGAAAGGCAACCATACATGGATGTCTCTCTCCCTCTCTGCCTCTCTCCTACATCTCTCTCTAAACATAATAAAATCTTAAAAAGAGAGAGAGAGAGAGAGAAAGCAGCGTAAGAACAGAGTGTAAAACACGAAGCCACATCAAGCAGAGGGCTGTGTGGGGTTCCCCTCTCCCTCGCAGGCCCGGCCCCACAGCTGAGGGAACAAGGCCACGTCTTCACGGCGTGGACCCTGTGGGCAGTGAGTTCTGCCCTGCACAGTCGAGCCTCCGAGACACCTTGTCTTGCTCTTACATTTTCAAACCTTGACGTCCTGATGTGGGCGCTTACCTTTCATAGTGCCTTTCACTGAACGGTTTTATGCCTCCTGAGGAAAAAATTCACATTTTGCATTGAAATTTTCACCTGAACGGTACTGTTATTTTAACTGCAAGGGATAATCTCAATTACTTTTTTTTCCTTCAGTTCATGTAAATATAATGCTCAACCTATAACCTATATTCTCAATACACAGTCTGATGGTCTGACTTCTAGATTATACAATCTCTCGAAAAAGTCAAAGGGAAATGCCCCACTCCAATGTTGGAGGAACAAAAATACATATGGGGAGACCACATCAGGCGAGTATTTTCAGAGCGAGGAGGAGAACCAACTTCATGGCAGTTTTCTGTGCAGCTTGCTGGCCTTTTGGTTCTTCTCTCCCTCTGAGCACTTGAATCATCGATAAATGCTGCAGAAATTACTGTGAAATCAATCCTGTCTGGGAAATAATGCAGATAAATGTTCTATAAAACGATGACTAGAAATATGCGTATATCTTGATAATTATTACGACGACTTCTGCTATTACCAACTCGATCAATTGTCTCATAATTTACACATCAAATAAGCTTGCTTAGTTTCTCTAAGACGACAGAATATCACCCTGAAGGGTGTTTCCAGACAGAAAGCTCCCACAGTAACAACACCATACACATCTACCCCAACGGGGGTTTCCACTGGCTTCCAAGCCACCTGTGCACACACTAATCGTGACCCGGCATGAAAGACTGTGCCGGGTGGGACAGCCAAGGTAGGGGTGGCACCCCGAGAACACAAACATCTCGACAGCAGGGTCTATCGGATGAGAAGAATCACCAGTTCACGAAGCACAGAAAAGCCAAGTCAACGCGATTTTACGCCAATAAGGGTTCAAAGACAAGTCTGCCCCCATCATCATTCATGTGCTAAATTCCCATAAACGGCCTTCAGTGCGTTCTCAGGCAGAAAGTGCTATCACTTGGTGAAACTGTGATGCTTGTTACATGCTTCAGCACGGAGACCGCTGTTCTTGGTAAGATCATGGGTTACGACTAAGGCGCTAAGCAGAATGCAGTGTCGTACAACCCTGAGCTGTGACAAGATTCATTAAAATGAAGACGTATTCTTCCCTATAATGCCGAATTTCTCCTCACGCAGAAAGTTGGAAGGGTATGTGTTCATTCTCTCTCTTGTCTGAAGCTAACGAACCCCTGCCACCAGGGTGGACTTGGAAGAGACGTTTTCACCAGCTGTCGATGAACGCAGGACTTTGCCTCAGTGCCCGGGGCTCCTGGGTCATCAGGCTCGGTCACATCCAGCACCTCACAGCATTCGGCACGTATGTGGAACTAATTTTGGAATTAAATTAAAGCAGAGTCGTAACATCCTAAGTCATCGCATTTCTCATTCTAAATGCCCACGGCACTTTGAACAGATACGACTTACTGTCTCTTTAGCATTTAATAGTCCAACATTTCCCTGTTTGGATTCCACATAATAGAAAAACATACTGCCTACACATGCGCTCAAATCACACCCATTCACCCTCAGACACTCCCGAACTTTTCACACTTACACATACGGAAAAAAAGCAGTGTGCGCACCGCGGCGATCTTCAGCCAGCGGGCCACAGGAGCTGATGAAACATGCAATAACACACCCAAGTATTTAGTCAGCGGCACGGGCCCCTTTCCCCTTAGGTTGTCACAGGAGAAAATGGCAACCCCAACACAACGGGAGCTGTCCAGTGTAAGTGAATCAGAAGCACACCTACTGCTTTGTCGGGCCAGCAAGAAACACCGTTTTTATTCTTGTTGGTGCAGGGCAGAGCTTGAGTATTGAGCTTACGCGTGCCCTGAAATGAAAGTGGCTGAAGGTTCCCGCGCTGGCGAAGCACCCACTCTTCCCACAGCTGTTTCTCGTTCTGCCCCACAAGCTCAAACACGCCCCCGACACACGCACCCCGTAAAGACACTGCAGGCTGTCAGGAAAAGGAAGGCTTTCTGGGGGGGATCACCGGCAGCACTGTTGATACCAACACCATTCTCTCAGGCCTTTCAGGGTTGCCCTTGAAAGAGGGATTTCTGCTCCAGACGCGTGGGTCCCGCATCAACGTGCGAAGGTTTCTGAAAACTGAAGTACGTGTTTACGTACAGTTACAGGCCTCTGTCATAAATAACGTACCATTCTGTCCAATTTTATATGTGACATTAAAGTGCATAAGTAGAATCCAATCACTTTCACGTTTTATTGAGATTATTTAGCCAATTATGGAAAGTGATACTTTTGGCGATTTTAGTCTGCAGCGCTTAACTAAAATCGTTTTTGTTAAATATTTATTTAAATTAGTTCTCTTTATGTATGTATATTTCTATTTATGTAAGTTATTTCTCTTAATGTGAGGTTAATGCTTGTTCTGTTGCCCTTAATTCCAGTAACGTCAACAGTTTCTTCAGAGGATGCAAACAAGAACTGTTATATCAGCTACCCTGTGAATTGGGAGGTTATTTGCATTCCAGGCCCTAAACGTGCACCATGGGACATGTTCTTCTCCTCAACCAAGCACAGACAGTTCTCTAATGAACCATATTGTCCCTTCGATTAAAAGAAAAACTCTTTTAATCTTTTAATTAAACTGTATTCTCTGTAACAACTTACCCTGAGATTCCTTAAATTCTGTTATCCTTTTATCAGGTAAAATTTTCTTCTGTTTTCCTTTCTTTGGTTTTAAAATATGGGCATTTTATTCTGTCATTTCAAGGTTTTTGTAGGAAAAAGTCATCTGTGTCCCTCATGATTTTATACACCTAGACTTGAGTTCCATTCAGTTTGTTCTTTCAGACATTTACACCTGAAAGTTTATACCAACCTCTGTCCATTTTACAGCTTTAGAGTTTGAGAAGTGTTTTCCTAAGTAAACTACTTTTCTTGTTTCCAGAAATGACACTAGCTGTTTCGTTGCTTCCTTACTGCAAACTAACACTTCAGGATGCCACTTCTGAATCTAAGAGGCTTTTTCCAAGACCAACATCAATAGCTTTTAAGTGTTTAACTACTTTTTTAAAAATCCTGTAGTGTTACCTTTTCGGCAAACATCCAACTCACCTGAGGCCATTCGCAAGCGGCCACTGTGAGCATGTCCCACCGCACAGGGTGGCTGTGACGTAGCACAAAGCCCTGCTCCTCCTGGGACTCCAACGGTACTTGTCACCAATTCAAGTCGACAATATCAAGTGAGTTTTCTTCTTTATTTGTGTGAACTAAATTAGCGTGATTTGCCACCGGGAGAGGGACAAAAAAACACAATCCATTTTCTCTCTTGGCATTTTGTTCAACATCCAGATTTTTTTTCTTCTGGTCATAAACATCAGTTATCTATACATGGCGCAGGCGAAGGTAAATGCTTTTGTAGGTTAAACTGATGATCACGTTTAAAATACGTCATGAGTCATTTTATGTGTAAATTTTGCATTTTGTCTTATAAAACCACAACTTCCCCTGGGACTCTTTTTAACCTCGGCAGATACCAGCCAGTGTGAGTGGCGTGTCTAGTTTGGTATCACGACCCAATGGATCAGGCCGGTCCGAATCAGTTGCCTCCAGGTCAGCCCCTGCGTGCAAGGAGCGAACCATTACAACAAGCACTCTGTGGGAGACGTACGGGGTGAGAATGTGAGCCATGGGAAGCAATGACACCTGTCACAAAGGCCATAGTCTAACCCCGTTATACACATTCAGTCCTGCTGGCTTCGAGGGAAGTCAAGGGCACGCAAGAAAGAACAAAGTTTGTCACTGCACTTGTCACACATTTCTGACGGCACAGCAGACATCATGCTTGTCAGTGACCCTCCAGGTTCCAAGCAGCGACATATTTGGTATTTAAACATGATCCACCTTGGGAAACGATTCAAAATGGATATTCTTGCCGCTCATGACACCAGAAGAGAGTGGCCTCAAAGCTTACTTAATGAAAGATAAAATCATCACGCATTTAGTGTTAGAAGTCAGGAGTCAGAAAACAACAATGACGCAATCTCAGAAAATGTTAGAGCAATGAAGAAAATTAGAGGTCTTCTGAGACCCTGTGTTTGGTTCCACGTAAGGAAAACCCAGGTTCAGGGAAGGACGGAAGAGCCCAGAGTTAAGCAGCTAGTTAATGCTAAATACCAAGTCTTCATTTTCATTCTGATGCCTCCAGTCTCAGATCAGAGAATTGTATGGAAAACACACATCATTTAAGCTTGTATGATTTCCGATGGCCTCCACTACACATCCCAAACTACACAAAATTAGGATTACTTCTCTAGATCATTATTTTATCAACCACAATTTTTTCTTTACAATCACAGATTCCAAGTAATTTTTAAGTTATTGTGGATCTTGAAGTCCAAATGCATTATTATTGATTAATACAATGTATGATAATGATCCATGTTAAAGTTTTAACTCTCCTCTGTTTCTTCAGAATCTCTTTTGATAAATAAAAATAACCTGTACAGAAATGTACTCTGTTTGGGATTAAACTGCTGTTAAAGAATAATAAACCCAGCCACGTGACACCCTCCAACTTCCCTATCTTGGAGCTGTATGAGCGTCTTTATCCAGACAGCAAAAATGGTAGGGTCACCTTTGGTCTCTAAGTAGTTTCGTGCCCATCCCTCCAGGACTGAGACACACATGTATGTGCACAACTCAGTGTTATTTCTGAAAAGAGCAGGGCCTCTGGAAAATGCACGCCCACCCCTAACATCCGTGTGGTGAAACAGAATGCATAATAAATGAAATATCACAAATGCGTCTGCCTGTTCCTCTCAATGACGACACTACTACAAAAGGCCCATGATGAATCTCAATATCGAATATTATTGTTAAAAAAATAGAATAGACAGATACTACAGAGGGACACTTGTAGAAGGTCCCGGGCTCATGTCAGATCAGCATCTGTAGCGACTGGCTGAGAGAATGGGCGGGTTGGTCCTGTGCGCCAACACAACGGGGCCTTGGACACCTACGTGTCCCCACTCCTCGGCAACTCTAACTCCTCTATCCGAGAACAGCTGGTGGCCACCAACAATGGCTGGAACCCGGAAGCAGAAGATGGAAACCGGTGACCTGGTCTCAAAGGTCGCACCAGAGTTGCCTGTGTAGGGGCAGAAACGGACGTGGGGCGGTGCGCCATGCTGCGGACGCCACCCCTACCGGGCCCCTGGTTTACAGCTCATTCTCTCGACCAAGCTCTGAATAAGCATCCGCCCCATCCTGCAGATGAAGAGACCGCTGCACAGGACATGAGGGAGTTTCTCCCAAAGTCATTCAGCTAGGAGCTGGCTGAGCTAGGATCTGGCCCCGCGCAACCTAGATATTTTAATCACTCTGCTCAGTGCCTTTCAAAATAGCCATGGACGTCTGTAAGCTATTTTCCATCCCACTCTCTTTTGAGATGTTGCGCAGTTACGCATTTTTGATGAACTAAATAAAGCACCGTTCCTTTGACTTTGGTCAAAATTATGTCAACCCCGAGTGGCACCACGAACTGATTGCAGACTGTGATCAGGAGGCTGCAGGCATCTAAGGACGCTGGGAAGATGCCACTGACGGACACTCCTCTGGTCTCACAGCCTATCGGTAGGAAATTAAAATAACAAAACTAGTTGGTTCCTCTCTAATATGTCCCTGAACATCTACCTACTTTCCTTAATATAATAGTACTTCAGAATTTCCTTCACACAATGTTTTCTATTTCTCACTGTGCTTTTCTGACCTTAGCACATTTAAAATATCTGGAGCTAATGCTTTAAAGACTTGCAAAGATTTTTAAGTGGATTCTATGATCAAAAGCTATGAAGCAAGGCGAATCTCACTTTGTATTCCATCAGCACATCCTTTGGGAACATTTCCGTTTCTTCCTTCTAATCTTAAGATGCCCAGGTGCAAAGGTGTATGAAAACCTGGTAAGGTTCCACTGCAAAATTCAGTCACATAGTAGGTCAATGTGAAAAAAAAATGTTGACATACAGCCAACCCTCTTGGATCAAAATTTTTTATTGAAGACATGAAAGTGGGTGAGGGCTGGGGTATCGATGAAAGAGCCTTAGAAACACAGGACCCTCGACACCTCTCCTTCCTGCCCCAGGGACACTGGAAACGCTGAAGCCCAGGAAGAGAACATGATCAAACAGCCTGACTTGTATGTGACTCAATTGATAAAAACCATCACATCCTAAATCTACACTGTAAAGTTAATTTATTAAGTTCTATCAAACTGAATTGCTACTTGTTGGTGTTTTAAACACAAATTCTGAACACTGAATAAAGTCATGATGAAGAAAGGAAGTAAGGGTTTTACTGATCCAAACTTTGCATTTTCATGTCTCTAAGGGCTGCAGGAAGACAAGACCTGCCACCTCCTATGAGTGGCTTCTGAGGGCCAGCAAAGGCACGGTATTACTCACAGAAGAAAGCTTACACGTTTGGACTGCTGGTAAGTTCTTTGAAAATGTGACTAAGACTGCAGTATGTGGTATAAGATCATTTGTTCATACTGGTGAATTGTCACAACATCCCACAAATTATCCACTAATTATACCTGGTAAAACAAAAAATGTTAGATGGTGGCATATTTGACATGTAGAACATTTAGTTAATTTTAAACTGTCATTGGGTAGGTTAAAAAAATGGACATAAATTGAAAACCAAATGGCCAATGTGTACAATGATTTTAAGCTTAATTGATTAACATGAGAAAAATTATACAGTACAAAAAGTAGCTCATGGTTTCAAGAAGTTGAATAGTCTACCACATTTAGGGGAGGACAGAAGACAGACAGACCATAATCTTCTCATTTCACACACTGAAAATGTCAGGCCGGGTATTGTTTGAAGAAGACCAAAAATGCTGGAAATACATGCACGGTAACAGTTTGAAATGGTGGGTACTGGACAGAAAATTGCTTCAAGGTCATGGAGCAATAAGGGGCCTGCAACGGGATACCAGCCAGCTGCAGAGTCATTAGGCAATTGTTTAGTTCAACCGACAGATTTTTCAACACAAGGCTTCCTCAACGAACAAAGCGCTGTGCCCCCGACATTCTGGCGCAAGCCTGTCTCCTCCCAGACTGAAAATAACTGTGGATAGTGGTCAGCTAGGGGCGGATTCAGCAAATGAAGGGCTGTGGCCCAGACCTGACCCACCCCCCTGTCTTTGTGAATAAAGTTTACTGAGGCACAGTCATGCCCATTTTGTTGATGGCGTTGTCATTACCTATGACTTCTTTCTCACTACAAGGTCATAGTTCAGCAGTACTTTGCAGCGGAGGCCATCTGGTCGACGCGGCTCAAAGTCTTTACCTCTCACCTTTTAAAGAAAATGACTGCTGACCCCTGAACTGTAGGATAAATACTACATTGGATGCTTTTGAAAAATCAAACAGAGACATGGATTGTAAAATATCTCCAAATATGCATGTTAAGGCTTGTGTTATTCGTGGTGTGCCATTCTGTGAGCAAGGGCAGGGCCTTCACGAATCCCAGCAATGCGACCGGGTTATACTCCCACAAGAACACCATGGCCTAACCAGACTCTGCCCGGAATGCCAACAGTAATCACATGTTCCTGGGCAAATGCTGGTACCGGGTCAGGCCCTGCCCTGAACTGCCATCAACCTGGCACGAGAGCCATAGTAGAGACTTTCTACACGCTGCTCTGAGAGTGGCATGTGACCGCTTCACTCGGAAGATAAGTTAACTCCTTTTCAGAGAAGCAGAACATCTTTCAACACTAACCTAGAGGGCTTTTTAAAAATTTGTAAAAATTAAGCCCTAGATATACAAAACTATATTTGATAAAAGACATAAACAAAATGAACACACTGAAAACACTTTTTCCCCATTAACTTGAAATGTTTACTTAAATTATGAGGAAGTTTTACTTCTCTTATGCCATCTTAGAATATGTGGCTCTTTCTTTCTAGGCTTTACTTAACATGGAAAAGATGCCATGAGCAGTTTATTAGAAGTAATACTTACTTTGAAGAATTTAACATACATAAATATATGTGTGTACATATATATGTAGGAAGGTAAGAAAAAGAAAAATATTTAAATCTTGACTAGTCAAGATAAAAAGGAAATTTGGTCTGATTTATCACATGGAAAATAGTTAAATTTGTTAAATAAATACCAATTTACATACAGCGTCTATTAACTGTTTAAACAATCTCAACAATTTAATTACATTTATAGAGGTGACTTTTAGATTATGTGGGTCAAAGTAATTATAGCAAAGCTGCAAATACCAGGTTAATATATCAAAGTTTAATCACCTTCCTACATAATAGCAGTGAAAAGTCAAATTTGAAATTCAAAATAATACTATGTATGTTAGCATCAAAAAGATGTCAATACTTATATATACACCTAACAAAGTTTATATGAGGTCTCTAGGAGGAAAAATACAATAATTTACAGAAAAGCGGAATAGCATGAAGATATCTTACACAGACCCCCATCGGAAAACATGTAACTCAAAATGTTAGCAGTTGCTATTCGTGGAAATAAAAGTGGGAAACAACTGACACTTTTCCTGGTTGTTTTCTATTTTTCAGCGGTGTTAGAAATTATACAGTATTTATTTACAAACACCACTTCTGTAATTTGCCAACTAAAATCACTGCAAGAAAGGCTGAGACTCGTATATCACTGCTGAGAGGGAAAACGAGGCGGTGTTCACTAGTTTTTAATGTGCCCTGATGTTTGGGAATAGTCAGAGCCCTGACTGTTCACTCTGCCTCCCCGTGGGGCAGACCGTTGGGGGCTGGAAAGGCGGTTCACCGTCAACACGGGGCAGCCCGCGCTGGAGCGGCCCCCAGGTGGCGCCCTCGGCCCCAGACCACACCCTTTCCAGGAGCAGCCTTCTCTCCCTCAACCTATAGGGATGGCGCGTACAGTGGCGGCCGTTCAGACAGCTGTCAGGGATGCCCCGGCCTCCCCGGTGGGGGTCAGGCAAGGCTGCGCTAAAGCCCTGCCTCCACCTGAGCCTGACCTGGCCTCCCCCTTGCCCAACCCTCTCCTGAGGGCTCCCCCGGTCAACGCGAGGTGCCACCTCCCGCCTCCCGCCTGCCTGTCCTGGGCAACGGGCCAGCAGCACCGCCCGGGCGCGATTAGGGGGCGAACACTCGGGCAGTGGCTACGGCTACAGCACCAAGGCTTTCACGTGGGGGGGACGGCCCCCGACAGAACAAGTGAGGGAGGTTAGAGTTAGCAGTTGGAAGGAGCAGCTCAAGTTGGGCTGAGACAATCGTCCCACAGAGAGACCAGCGTTAGTGAGGTCACGTAGGGCCGTGCAAGCCAGGGTAGAAAGCTTTGGTTTTTGAGTGTGATGGAAAACCATGTAGAGTGTACCTGTCAATTAAAACTTTAAATAAAAACCAGAGTCAAGGTGACAATAATGCAAATAAGCCTTTGCCCACAAAGAGAGTAAGACACTCCCGAGAGGAAAAAAGCAAAGGACCAGCAGAAGGATGGATGAGGTTATTGACCATCAATTTTCACCTCTGATTTAGCTTTAACGATAGTATGACTGAGGCGATGATTCTGATGCGCCTGGACTTGAACAGCTTTCATCCAACTCGGACACACTCGTAAAGTTGGCTCTTGTGAAGGCCTGTCCTTCGCAAACGGCACCACTGCGGGCCCGCCGAGCCGGGACCCTCACGGACCCAAGGCCTCAGCCTGCGGCGTGCAGGTCTCTCGAGCACTGCGATGCTCACCTGCAAAGGCCGAGTCACTTCTCACCGCGCACAAGGTGAGTGGCAGGTGCCAGGCCCCGGCAGCTTCACGCACAGCGGGGTCCATTCGGAAGCAGAGGAATCGGACCAAAAACGAGTGTGAGAAGCAGGATCTGAAGAATTTCATAAATCCCCTTTTCCGTTTCTCCCCACTTAAAGAGGGTGTCGAGAGCTCACTTCGACCTTATAAGACAAACAGCTTTGAGCTTTGAACCCCGAGGGAGAGAAAGTGCCACCGTGCGGGACGCTCCCTCCCTGCCGGGCCGCAGGCACCTTCACCCGCTTTCCCCGGCCGAGATGCAGGCCCTGTTTCTTCAGGGACAGTCCAGCGCTAGACTCCTGGGGCTCCAAGGTGGAATTACATTCAAGTTTCAATAACGTCTCTACATGCATGGCTGATGTTAAGATTTCAGTCATCCAAGTGATGCAAACGTGTAATTCAAATGGAGACTAATTACGTTCAACCCGTAGACCTAATGAACCACAGAGTCTACAGATGGAGGGATGAAAAGTCGCTGCCTTATTTATTTATCGATTCCTTCTCAGGGTTTTCACGAAATAGATGAACTGTACACACAGTGCTCTAACTTCATGAACGACGAATGGCAGAAACTCACCTGAGTGTAGGGCTTCTTGTGGACAGGTGCTCCCATGGACATTTCTTCTGTGTAAGGACCACCCCCCACCCCAGGCCTGAGCAACCCACTGGGGCAAAGTCTCAGGAATGTCACTCCACTCCTCCTGGCACGTACTGACACTTGGCCCAGGTGTGTGCAAAGGGCTGTGTCTTCGAGCTCTACCCGAGAATCCCGTGGGTGGCACCCAAGCCACTCTGAGATGCCGCCCGGCTCCTTCGCATGGGGCAGCAGCATCCACCAGGACGTCCCAAAGCCACACAGAAACACGCAGTGGCCTCTGGCGAGGGGCTCAAGCCTTCCGCTGCCTTCATGTAAGGAAACCCAAGGCAACGGTGCTTGCGCATCACTGTTTGAAAATATGTTTGGTTAAGCAAGTGGTTCCACTTTGTTTCTTCTTCGAAGCCATGACACAAGCCATTGGCCTTGAAGGAATCCACAGGCCAGCCACCCCTCTGAACGAGGGACTACGGATTCCCTAAGATAACCCGGCGCTGTGCACGAATGCAACCCACCATGCCTGGCTTGGTGTCCGCCCATCGTGAGCTGTCTTCCACGAACTCCCACCCGTCCCCACGCACCCCCGCGCCCCTCGGAGCACGGTTACAGACCCGGGCTCCGGATGGAGGCTGCGTCCCAGCCCGCCTACACGGGGCACTCTGCTGTGACCCCACCTCTGGCCCGAGAGGACAACTTCCCACCAAGCACCATCCCTCCTGGACTTGGTTTGTTGCTCTTACATTCCCCGTATGGAATGGGTCGTCGTACAGAACTTTTCCAACTGCACAGGAAATTGGTTATATCGTATTGTACACGCCTATGTAATTCTATAATGCCAGCTTGGTGATTATCAATAAACCAGCCCATAAATGTTTCCTCAATTCTCAACATTCCTAACTTTTCCCCCAATCATCTCTAACAACTCAAATTTGAAGTCAGCTTTTTTTCAAATTACACATCACAAAATTGACGACTGAATTAAAAGTCAAGCAAAAATGATAAAACCAAATATGTATCTTTTTCATCTTTTCTCTGGCTGTTAAGAGAAATCTACAGAGATAAAGTAGCTCATTTGTTTTGGGAGCTCAGTAAACAACAGCAGTATTTACAGTTTTCCATAAAAGCTCTGAAAAAACTAAGCACGTGCCAAATTTACACACCCAATTATGATGCACATAATTCACCACTGTTACCAGCCTCGATCTGGAAGACTATTAAATTATATTCCTGATCTTATTTTTACGCCTGAAGAAGCCATCTGCACCAGGCCATGGACTTGTGCACTCAACACACTTGTAGGGGCAGACCATTTATTCTTGGGTAATATTGACTGAATCGACCTGACTTGGTCTGTATTTGTCTGGCAGTTGAAATCACTCTGCTTCTCTGTACTTGTTTTTAAAAAAAAAAAATAATAACTTACAGTAGGTTTTAAAAGGCCTGGTAACATCTCCCAAAATGATACAGGATCTTTTTAACAGTAATATCTTTAAAATAGAGGCACACGTAAGCCAGAGTGTAGTAGGACCTCAAATGACTGCTAATGCATACATTTGTGTGACCTGGGGGGCAGGGGTCCTCTGTCCCAGGTGCTGAACTCAGGCTGCCGACTAAATCAGGAGCCCACTGCTTGCCCTACAGATGCCAAGATCCTCATCAGGATAGACCTCAGTGGCACAGCACCCTTTTCAGTTGTAGCAGACGTGCTCTGGTCACGCAGTACGGCCCACCCGCTCTGTGGACAGCCTGCCCTGGACAAAGATGACAGCAATTCGTCTTCCCTCCATGGGCTCTCCTGCCCTTTGCCACGTGGGGTCTAAGTCCCCTTTTGTGGGGACACTAGTTGGGACTTGGTGACCAGTGCGTAGCCTTGTAAGGAAAAGAACATGAGGAAAGTGGCTTTGGGTGACACCTGAGGCGAGGTCACAGAAGCTAAGCACCTTCCCCCACTGCTCTTAGGGCACAAGGCCGCATGGGGCAGCCGCAGCGGGGCCTGCACTTCGGTCACTAGGGCCAGGTGGGCTGTAATGAGCCTTCTGAATGACTCCAGCCCCGGCACTGACACGGCCCCAGCTCTGCGTGTCTCCCGAGCTGGGGCCCGGAATTCAGTCTCTCCAGCTGAACTGGGGTGGAATAAAAGGGGTTCCATTTTGTGCCACTGAGGTGTAGGGGTAGTTTATTAAGGAGTCGTAAACGACAGAAACAATTGTATCAAGTGCTTTTGCAACATTATCTCATCTTCAAAAGCTATCTGCAAACTGGGCATTGTTATTCTCTACATTGTGCAGCGGAAGCTGGGCCTGCGAACGGCTCACGCAGCTAATAAATGGTAGAAACACAATTCAAATGCAGAATTTCCCGTTACAGAACCAGAAATGGTCAAGACAGCATTATGAAACTCTGCTGGGCAGTGAGTCACTATGAAACAGCTAGGTTAGGGAACCCCTGTCTCTGAGACTTCTGCAAGCAAAACGAGGAGTTAAGACATGTATTGGTGGAAATGGCTCTCTTCTCCAAGTCTTTCATTCAACCACCTGGCCAGTGGCGCACTCATTCATTAATCAGTATTCAACATGAGGCCGGTAGGCGCCTAATAGCATATCCCTCGGAACACCTGCAGAGGGTGTGGGCCGAGTGGAGTGAAAGAGAGGGCATTTTTATAAATCACCATTTGTGTCTATTCCGGGCATGATATCTAAAACACCTTGAAAATAAAAGGAGAACAGTAGGATTAAAGGCTTGTCACAATGGTTTATCAGGGTGATACATGACTCACGCACAGAAAAACAATTCTAAAAGATTACATGAAGCAGGGAAGAAATGGCTAAAATAGGCAGGTGAGCTCTGGGGGAGAGGTGCAGGAAGGGGAGAACACGCACAGGATTCTTCTGGGAAGAATGACTAGAAATTGGGGTGAGATACGTGGCACTCAAAGTTATTCATGTTTAGAAGAATGGTTTACATGCATAGAGTTAAGATCCTGCTATATTTTAAAATTTATGTGCAAAATCTACATAGATTCTGAGAAATGAGAGGGACTTTTGTCCATAGTGCTGGAGAAATAAACAAGGATGTCTCTATGAGAAATGGAAACTGTTCAAATCTCTGGTAGATTTCTATGTCAAATAGCTCATATTAACTTTTTCTAAAAATTGAGAAAATGTAAGAAAAATCTTTCTAAAAATCAGGGTTAGAGCCCTGGGATGTGGATTCTATGCTGCCTCTCAGTTTCCCTGAGAAACATCACGACTGGCTTCAGTGCTGGCTCAGAAAATGTGATCACTTATCTTTAATCTCATAATTAATTATCGGGTCGCTAAAGATGGTAAGTAGTGGAAATAGAGGAGCAAGAAAGGGAGAGAGTGTGTGTGTTTCTTCAGTGTATTTAGTAGCAGCAATGAGATCTTGGTCAACTCCATTTTCCACCTTTAAAATGGAAGTTAAAACACTGCTAGGGCATTGCCACCAAAAATATTCTCATTTTTTGAAATGCAAACCTAATGGTTTCAATCTCTTTTCTTGAAAGAATTCTACTACTCCAATGGTATTCACTACTCCACATACCTCCAAAACACTGTATTTTTAGGCAGCTGGGCTTTTGGTTCTTAAACTTTAAGACTTATTAGCTCCGGGTTTTAACTTTGCTGCACGGCATGAATTTGCAAACAGGGTTTGAAAACATGAGAACTGTAAACTCTCGATAAAGAACACGTGCTGATCAGCACACCGAAGGCCCACCCCGACTTTGGTTTCTGCGGGTGTGGTTTACCGCTGCAGAGGTGGGGGTGGGACCACCCTGCAGGACAAACCAGTGTGCGCAGTGGCGAAGGTAAGAGTCGTGTCTTCTGTTAACAATCTTCCTGTTACTAACACTCGTCTCTTCCAGCCCACACCCCAAGAAACAGTAGCCATTACTGATGAATAACATCAGTAAAACAACGATGAATACATCAATTTGCGATCCCTGGTCCTGGTTAAATGTGATAGACAGCAGCATTAGCCAGGAAACGGTGACACTTTGGGCTGCAGTGTAAAGTACCTTCTCTGCTGTGAGCACTTTTTCCTTCTCTCCGTGAGCCAGGTCTGGCCTTCATTTCCCTGAGCCAAGGGGTTCCTTTCAGGTGCCCAGCCTAGGGGTCAAAACCACGTAAGACACATTCCTTTCTCAAGGGACGCACAGCCACAGGAAATACGGCAGGTTGAAACACAAGAAGCACAGAGGCCGATATAAAACTGCACTGCATGGACCTGCCTCAGCGGTACCCCGGTTCCATTCCAGGCCACCGCGAAACAGCCAGTGTCAATAAAGTGAGTCACTCTTTGCTGGCGGGGGTCTTGCCTCCAGTGGAAAAAACTCAACACCTATGAAGCACAATACAAGAAAGCAACATGCCTACGCAAGGAAACAATAGGCCAAAACCATGAAGCAGGTCATGGGTTTCGCTCAGCAAAGACGGCAGGAAAGGCTTCACCTTGAAAGAGGTTTCTGAGAGGCGCCTGGAAAGAAATTGGGACCAAGAGGCTTACAGGGAGAGCGGGACCACCAAACAGCCCAGCCTGCTGCCTGGGGGGACCTTCTGTCTGAGTAGATGGGTGGATGCGGGGTGGATGAGGGATGCATGGGGGGCTGGCTGGATAGATAAGTATATACATTACATATAATACATGGAAAAATATACATTTATGAGTATGTGTAGTACGTGACCATATGTAACAAATATCTGTGCACATACATAGAGAAACAGATACGTGTATTTTATATGCTTTAAAGCAAAGTAGCCATTTCGCCACCCTATGGAGCACTACTCAGTCTAAACGCTCACATTTGAGAGCACAAACCACACCCAGGAAATATTTTAAATTTGATGATGTTTTTATGAAGCCACTTTCATAGGAATCTGAAAAATGAGGGGAGCACCCGTTTGCCACAGAGCTCCCGGCTCTCACTTTAAACACTCTGGCGCCGCCTTGTGGTTCGTTTTCAAATTATAGCCTACTGACAAATCGGTCTTTTTTTTTGCAGAAAACATTAAAAATCCTCATGCGTTCTGTTCAAAACAGAAGTGAATTAGGTATTATGTTGGAATCAGATATATTTTTAGGCACTAGATTCTCAAGAACAAATAATAAGTGGACATTTTCTCAAGGGGTGTAATGTCTGGTGTTCTGAGGGAGAGACGAACTGAAACGTAAGGACAGGTGAGGGTAAGCCCTTCAATAGGTGTGAAACCAAGTCTGTGCTGAAGAACAATCTCGTGTTGGTGAGCAGCTGACAAGGACTCCAACCAAGCGTGTTACAGCAAAACTGCGTTAAATACTGAAATTTCAGTGAAATTTCCGAAGGAATCAAAGCAAGTTTCAGAAGGCGCTTCCTGGGGGCCCATCGCTACCTTGACGGAGGGCGTCAACTTTGTGTGGAGCACCTCTGGGGGCCCCGGCCAAGTAATGCAGAACCCAAGCCAGCGGCCGGTTGCTTTGAGGTCCCAAGGAGCACCCCTCCAATGTGTGGTGACACTGGGTGACACCTCAGAGGAAGAAAGAGCAGACAGGGTTTCACGGAGTAAGAAGCAGTATCGAAAGCAGAACTCAGTTGCCTGGGACTCCCCTCCCCAAGGCCCACCTCCCTCTTCCCCTCGGGCCACATGGCCCACAGCCACCACCCTCTTCCTCTTGGGCCGCACGGCCCAGGGCCACCACCCTCTTCCCCTCAGGCCGCACGGCCCACAAAAACTCCACACGGGCCCTTCCCTGCAGAAGGGTGACACGGTGCGGGCGGCCCTCACCCACGGCAGCAGCCACATTCCTTTCTACTGTCTGCTGAGTCTTTTTCAGTGTTTTCATGGAACCTCCTTTTTCTTAATCCATTTTTTTTTTAAATTTATTTTTAGAGAGTGGGGAAGGGAGGGAAATAGAGGGAGAGAAACATCGATGTGGGAGAGAAACATGATCAGCTGCCTCTGGCAGGCACTCCAAGTGGGGACGGAACCCACCACACAGGCACGTGCCCTGACTTGGAGTCGAACCAGCGACCTTTTGCTTTGGGGGATGATGCCCAGCCCGCTGAGCCAGGCCGGGCAAGGAGGGGAGCCGCTGCGGCACTTAGGAACCAGCCGGTTGATGTCGACCACGTCCTGCACAGGGCGGGGCACTGGGCACCCGGCGGCACTCCCCAGCGCCTCTGGCGCTCACTCCCCGATGCCCCGGGGACAGAGCCCCTGTAGACAGAACGAAGGAGACACCGGAGAAACACAAATTCGTGTGCTCGGGTCATCACGCACGTGCGATGACAAATCGTGTAACGCACACGGGCAAGCCACTACCTGATCGAGACACAAAGTAAACGTAAATCACAGTTCGAGGCGCGGAACTGTAACGATACAGGTGTTCGCAGGAAAAGAAGGAGGGAGAGGGCTGGGAGGCTGGAGAAGGCTCCGCACGACAGGGGAAAACGACCTCGCTCTGAGGAAGCCCAGGGAAACCAGGCCAAGGGGTGGAACACGGGGCTCTCAAGGGAAGGAGGGGGGAGGGAGGGGCGGCAGGGCAAATGCTGAGTCACCGGGACAATGTGGACAGTTTTCTGCCCCTCCGACTGCACAGCCCTCTGGGAGCTCCGTGACTGTCCCACCATCGCCGTGACTTCCACGCGGGCGGCCTGTCCTGACAACGCACCACGGTCTCCACTGTCTCCCTCCTGACCTCACCTGAGACTAAAAGCCCCACAACGAACCGCCTGCTCTTCCAAACCAGGTGTCCTCTCCTCCGTCGTGTTTTCATCTCAAAGTCACTCTTTTTCTTTCTTTCAGATTTCCCTGCTGCCAGAGAAATCAAATCAGTTTCTAGTCTCCTGAGCAATATCGCTTTTATACGTTTTTCTCCTAACGTCCTGCTGTAACTTAGGAACCTTTCCTTGGGCTCCTGGGCATCGCCCCTGGCTGGTCCCCCTCTTACCTGTCAGTCCGTCCCACAACTTGTCATCACACATGTCAACACTGGGAAAAAGAAAGTGTCTGCTTATCCTAGTATTTAAGACCCTCACTCCTCATTCCATCCAGCGATGGACCTGAACCTTCCGTAACATCTGGTCATGACAACTGCGATCCCAGTTGACAAACATTGAGCACTGTCTGCAACTTGGCATTGAGAGAAGTGCCTTCCATGAATTTTCTCGTCTAGCCTTCACTAAACCTCATCCGTGGGCCTTTTTATTTTCCATTTTGCAGAAAAAGAAAAAGAGTTAGAGATTAAGCAACTTGCCCACATTTTCACAGGTAGGAAATGACAGTTTACATATGGAATTTAACATATGGAGGAGCTATTTCTGATTCTTAATGCCACATACGCTTCTGATTTTCTCCTCCCCCCTCACCCTACCCCTCTCTAATCTCCGAAACAAAATGTTATTTACCACCTAAAACATCTCCATTTTCCCCACACAGCTCACCGTCCCTGTTCCCAGTGACATCCTACTCAGAGACTATTTTCTCCAACACTCCCTGACTGACGGAAGACAGACCTGGGTCAAGGTCATGCACACACACCCGCCAATGCCGGTGGCCTCCCGCTCCGGCTGCCTGTTGGAGTTACCTGTGGAGACCAGAAATAATTGGTTTGGGAGCCACCTGGGCACCAAGGTTTGCAACTCTCTCAAGGTGGTTCCAATGTGCGGCCCAGGTGCAAAACGCTGCTCTCGGATGGAACAAAACGTGTGTTTGTGACTGTGCATTTCTTCCAGCAATTAGAGCAGCCTGGTTCATGGACGGATTCAGAGATCAGCTAGACTATCTGTAAAAGGGAGGGTGGAAGTGGCTGTGACCTCTGAACATTTTTGGCAAGATACTTTGAAATCATTTGGAGATATGCCAAAGATATGAAAAAAAGAAAAAAAACAAACAAAGAAGAAAGGAAGGAAAGCATGAAGGAAAGATGAACTTCTTTTATAGGAACGGAGGGGGGGAACCATCAAATTGCCCTCGGCTGGCCCCGCCCCCGACACAGCCTGAAGGAATGTCACGAGGCCTCCCGGCCACCTGAGACCAGGCCCCGCACACTGAGCGTACCAGCCCCTCGCCACACGGACTGTGTGGGTGCATCACGGAAGAATCACCTCTACGTGAGCTGCATTATCAAACTAGTTCTCTCTCTCAAAAATAGAAAAGTATTATTTAGAGCTAATAGAGTTTTATCCCTTAGGGAATTATATTTACCTAACAAAAAGAATAATACTTCTCAATGACCTAAACCTGGCACAGGGTACCAACCAGCTGGTATTATTAGTATTCCAAGCACCGCTGCTCTGTGGGATAGTTTCCAGGGTAACCCTTCACGGGGAAGAAACTGAGGGCTGAGGGGTTAAGTGACTCACCTGGAGCTGTAGTGCAATTTACAGTCATGCTTCCTGCCCGGTCCAGTTTGCTCTGCGTTGTATAAATATTTTATGAGCGTTTCCTTTATTTGCCACCATGGACTTAAACACATTCTCACTAATGAGGAGCCCAGAGCTGTCTCTCGGCGATTTGGAAACAAAGTTCAGCCAGAATTGAGTATAATAGACAATTCACAACACATCTCCAGGGGCCAGCAGCAGGGTGGGGAAACCACACGGCGGAAGTTTGCCTTCACATATGGTAAAATGTGCTAGAGACATATTTTCACAGGACAAATTCTTTGCAACCAAATAAAAAAAAAAAAAAAAAAAGTGGCAGATTGAGCTTGAATTTTAACTCTCAAGTAAAGACTAAAGAAGAAATAAATCAAGGAACAAAACCTGTTACTTCGCTAACAGATGGAATTGTAACAAAAGAAAGATGATTTTTAAGAATATTCTGACATGACTGCCTCTGTTTTCTGGGAAAATGCAGACTCATTTTTATTCTCGTTTTCATTTCTTCCTTTGTCCCATAAGTCATTCCCTCCCGGGACAAGGATGGGTGCAGGGATCTGCCAGGTTAAACCACCCCAGGACTCGGGGTAAAAATCCCCGATGCGGGCGGGGGTCCCGGTGAAAGCCCCTCAAAGCCGTGTCATTGCTGAGTGGTGCGGTATCACAGGCAGGACGGCACGTATCTGACCAGTGGGGCCCAACCCTTTCCGTTTAACACCTTATTACTGGTACCAACAGCCTTCAAAGTTTGAAAGGTTCATTATGCCCTAGAAATTACCAAGTAATTGCATTTTTATTTGCAGTCAAATAAAAGAAAACCAATAGCAATAGAAGTGAATAATCAAAGTCTTATTTGAAAGAATTTACTGTCATATTAAAGTTCTAGTTTTTACACTGCAGTCATTTTTAAATTTCTGTGTGAAAAGAGGTGCACGGATTAGAAAGTTGGCCCCATCTATTTTAATTTATACCTGTTGTATAATATTGCTCCCAGTCTATTATTTAGCTAATTAAGTTTGCCTTAACTGTGTTTAGAAAACCCTACTTTCATTCAGATTAAAGGAAGAAGTTTATGGAGTCAAGATTAATGAAGGAAGCTTTTAGGCTGTTTACACAAGTTGGGGGAGCAGCACGAGGCATGACTAGGACAGACGTGTTGACTGTCCTTGGTTGTGATCTGAAGGGTCCTCCTGGGACTTCACAGGCACAGGCTGTCGCCCTCGGGCACAGCTGTGTGCCGCAGGGTGGGTGCTGATCACACAGGCGGCTGTTGCAGGATTCTGTCCGTAAGGTACGTCCTTGTCCGGGATGGTGACAATGCAGCCGGAACAAACACCTCGGGGAGCTTGAATGGGAAGCATGCAAGACAGGGTCCGTTAGCAGCTGCAGAAGTAAGAAGTGGGACGGAGATGACCAGGGTAAAACAGCAACCAGGCTTGGACAGGGAATGCAGAGGCCGCGCCCTGGAGCAGCGCAGGGGACCAAGCTCCCCCTCCCCGAAGCCGAGACCAGAACTGCAGGCCTGCGCTCAATGTCGGCCTCAACATGTAGCTTTCAGGCTGTGTCCTGTTCTCCCGTCACCAGAAAGCTCCACGGCGTACCTTAACCAAACACCGCTGTTCCACAAAGCCACATGCATCCAGCACCTTTAACTAAGCAGGGTCAAGTCGCACTGGATTTCAGTTCAGTAAGGACATGAGTGTGTCCTAAATTTTCTTCTCCATCACCGCATGGCTGGTCAGCAACACTAAATAATCCTCACTTGTACTATACATTTTCAACAGGTGTTTTTCAGAGTGGTGACTGGTTCAAATATCTGCTCTACCATCTAACAGCTCTGGGGGCTTGGGTGTGTCCCCAAAATTCTCTGGACCTCAGTTTCTTCATTTGTAAAACAGAGATATTAACTGTATCTGCCTCATGGGGTTTTTGTGAAAATTAATTATCATATGTAAATCATCACTTAGAAGTTCGTTCAGCTGATACTAAGCATAGAATAAGAGTTGTCATTACTATTATTATTTGAGAACGTAATTTAAACAGTAGATGATTGTATTTTCATTTTAAAGCAGCTTTACTTCTTTTAAAAGGGGTGATTCATCTTAGCAGAAGTTGGTATTATGCCTCACCCTCACTGTGGTCTCATCAGTTTTATTCTGCTCAATACAAAATGGCAGCCACTCTCGAAAGAGAAGACGTGGGCCCATCACCTCATCACTCTTCACTCAGAACACAGGTTTTGGCAAGGGGACTATGCTTAGCCGAAATATTCTAAATTCCTACATTACATAGATACGTACCCTAAGCCATTCACAGGAATTCAGACCCCAGATGTTCACTGGACTATTAGGAGCTGACAAAGAGTGACCAAGAGTGACAAGGAGCTGACAAAGAGTGACCAAGAGTGACAAGGAGCTGACAAAGAGTGACCAAGACAGACATCACTGAGCTCCTCTCTCCGGGAGGCCGGGCTGAGCCTCCAGCCCAAAGGAGAAGCTACTGTGTCACATCCACTTTTTTAGCTCTGATGACTCAAAGATCACTGTGACATCCAAGACCATCAGTCCTCTTTCTAAGGTTCTGTATTGACCAGGAAATGTCCTCAGCTTCTCTGAAGAGTCCATGTCCGTTATCTGCATGAAGAAACTGGACATGGCCCCAGGGAGCCCTGATACAACATTAGCAGGCAGAGCTGGCCCCCAGGGCCCGCGAGTGGTGTTCGGGGGCTGTCGCTGGCACCAGGCCGCCCCCCACGGCTGCCCCTCCCTCCTGCACACTCGGCTGGCGGCTTCACCGCCGCTGAGAGACCAGCAGGCCCGGGGCAGATGCGCCTTCCCAGCAAGCGTTCCGGCTGTGTGTTCCGTTGGGGGGGCAACCACTCCCGGGGACACATCTCTCCGAACCTCTCTAGTTACGATGCCCATCTTGGTCATTTTGTTAAGTCAGAAATTACACACACGCTGGGTAAAGTGCATCGCTGACTGTGAGCGGAACTGAGCTACCAGAGTGCGGAAATGAGGAGATAAATTCCGCCCCGTCACTCGGAAATTGGGAAGGTCTGCTCCACAGTTCAGCCAAGTGCGGTGAAGCTGACCCGGGAGGGAAATCTTTCAGAGAGATGGCGCCTGGGCCATCACGTCCTGCCGTGCGAAAACGTCACAGCCGGGTCCCCACCCACCCCACGTTCGCTGCCTCCCGGTCTGGAGGCTGGAGGTCAGAGGTCAGGGATCTCTTCCTGAGTTGCGGGTGGCCACCTCCCCTCTGTGGCTCTGCGACTCACCCGCCGAGGGCACAAGGGCGCAAGCTCTCGGGCGCCTCTCCTTCCAACGGGACTAATCCCATCAGGGCCCCCACCCCGCAGGACCTCACCTGAACCCCGTCGCCTCCCCCAGGCACCATCTCCAAAGACCGTCAGGCTGGCAGTGAGTGTGTGCACATGAGAGAGAGGGTACACGGTGCATGAAAAAAGGAAAAGTAAGCATATGACTTACACACGTTCCAGAGCGGGACCGTGACGCCTGGCAGCGCACGGCACGGGGCGAAGCCCGCTGGCCTGCTGGCCCGGTGCAAGAAGAACAGGGCCAGCCTGGCGAGGAGGCAGAGCACGGGCCCGGGAGGGGCTGAGCCCACCCACAGAGGCGGGAGACGGACTCCCTGAGCTGCCCCTCTACCTTTTCATGGCCCCTGTGCCGACTCTCAGCTAACGCCCAAAACCAAACACAGGTGGGACGCTTCGTTTCCACAGGCAGGAAAGAACGAGAGATTGGCGCATGCACGGTACACACAGTGGAGGAACCTACGGGTCGGAGAGAAACTGGACGCTCCCAGGAAGAATAAACAGCAAGTGGTGTTCCCAGGGGAGAAGGAAATACAAGCAAAGGGACCCCGGGGACACGCCAGTGACACCGTGCCCTGTGGTCGCAGAGAAACACGGTGACTCTTGAGGAAAAAAAGTAACTCTACCCTATGGAAAATAAGACCGTTACTGTGTGGAAATGATCAATTGTAGCGGATAAGGAGGTTTCACAATTTCAGTGAATAATTAAAAGACGGTTTTAAAAAGAATAGGAGGTCAGACGTGATTGAAGAAAACGTGACAGATATTGAGCTATAATTTTAGCTAGCACGGAAAATTAACAGCCTTTTTCCCCTGATCTCATCATCTTTCGCCAAAATGGAACTTAAAAGACAGTATCATCCCCTATCTACTGCTCCATAAATTATACTCCCCAAGGAAGAGAATTAGCAGGAGGAAGATAATATTCAACCAATTCAGCCACTTGTAGGCCTTTTTTAATCATCAAAATATAATTGAGTGCAATAAACTGTTTATCTGATTGAGATTAAGAATACACACATTACATATTTTCTTTTATTCTCGTTTATTGTAAAGATTTTAGTTATTATTTCTAGACAGAGAGGAAGGGAGAGAGGCAGAGGGGGAGAGAAACATCAATCAACGTACGGTACAAATTACGTATTTTCAAGGCCCTCGTAAATACAACCGGACACTCAAAGTCTAGGTGCTGCTAACTTATGTCAAAATATATTACGGAGTATTTCAGTTCAGCAGTTCTAAAAATAACTGCAGACCCCCGGGAGTCCCCAAACTCTGCTCAGAGGGTTGGCAAGGTCAAAGGCATTTTTATAGTAGGACTTTGTCATGTCCGCAGTGGTGGCATTTACACTGAATGTGCAAAACAGGGACGGGGACACAGCTGCCCTTCAGGCCGGATGAAAGCGGGTGGCCCAGGGGAGCGGGAAGGACGGCCTCAAGGGCGTGTCCTGCCACCCTTCCTGCGGCGGATGGGAAGGCCAGCAGGCCCCGCACACACCACAGGGCGAGGGCGCAGGCGGCGGCGGCTGAGCTCGTGGCGCTGAGGACCGGGCAGCAGGGGAGGCCGCGTCAGAGCTGAGTGCCCACCGACACTTCCCCCAAAGCCTGTCACGTAAGAGACGTGACAGCGTTCGTGGCCAGTCACACGATTGAAGCTTCAAGGGAAAGCTCCCGTGGGCTAATTCTTACAGGCTTTTTTGGCTAACTTTGGTAGTAATATTAATAAAATCTGTGATAAGGTCTAAGGACATTCATGAACACGGAAAATCTGCACAACTCGATGCAACAGTATCTTCCCAGCGTTCGACGCGTCCTCTCACAGAGCACGCACGGGTGAAACCTGCCCTCCACGCGTGTGTGCTTCACCGTGACCCCACCCAGACGGGCGCGGCACCGAAGGTCATGGAAGGTCACGGACAGAGGCAGAGACCGCTGCGCCCGGCGGCCAGGGGTCAGAGAGATTTGCAAAGACGTCAAATGCGGCTAGTCCTCTCGCTCCACTTTCATTCAGAAAATACAGTTACGCGATTCAAAATGTCACTTAGGTTAACCTGCAGTGAGGGTGCTGGCTTTTAAATGAATTAATACAAGTGTGAAAAATTCCGTTTTCGCTTCCGCTGCAGTAGAGCCCACAGACGGCGTGTTTCGCGGCTGCCCCCGCAGTTCCGGCTTCGGAGACTAAACCGCACGTTTGGGGACGGGGAGCCCCGCAAACCCCGCCTGGCACGGTGCTTTCCAGCACATCCAGGGAGGAGGTTATTGGACGTGAAATGTTACGCTGACCTTCCTTCTCCGGATGCACCGGGCAGGCAACCAAAAACTACCCACGGGCCCAGGTTTTCCTTGACTTGAAAGACACCCGACAGTAACGCAATTACGACTGTTCACCCTCCCCGTTGCCCGGCTGTGTCAGGACCCCGTGAATCAGCTTCTCCAGCGCAGGACCAGGGCCTGCACCCCAGCCCCCATCCTAGTGGGGCCCCACGCCGGGACCGCCTCTCGCAGGGAGCTTGCCGCCCTGCAGCGCCGGCCGGGCCTGGCACCGCCTCACACCCACCCGCCTCCGTCGTCGGCGGAGGACCTCGGTCCTGCAGAGACCCGACCGCAAGCCCGAGCCGCCTCCCGAGCTCCCCAGGGCAGCCCCAGGGCAAGCTGCGAGCAGGACGTTGCAGTGAACACCTGGCGTTCAGTCCACAGGTCAAAGGCCCTACTATGTGCAGGGTCTGCGGTGCAACGGAAAGAAACTTCAAGTAGTTGAGTATGCGCTTCCAAAGCACAAAGAAATGGGGCCAGGAACGTAATCTTGCGACTCCAAAAGACAGAAGTTTTAAAAAGTGGCCAAGCGGCTGAGTTAGAGATGAACGTGGTTGGCGTCTACACTTTCGGCCACTCCTGGGGCATTTCCCTCTGTAGGACCCCGACCCTCTGAGCCACACTCCCTGCTCCACTTCCGCAGGGACGTCTCCCGTGGATGTTTCTCTTTTCCCTTTTCAACAGAAACGGCATCTATTGAGATGCCCACCCATTCACGAGAGAGAACGTTCCTCGGTGGCTCACATCTGGGGGTACAGGGCCTGACAGGGGTGAAGTGCCACTGAGTCTCCCCAGAGCAGCGCAGCCCCCCCAGTCCCCCCAGTCCCCCCCCCCAGCTCTTCCAACAGCCTCCTTCCCCAACACCCCTCCACGGCCCTGCGCCGCCCGGTCTCAGAACCGTCCTCGCTGCCGGACCCCGCAGAGCTGTCGACCGTCCCTCGCTTGATGCTCAAGGCCCCCTCGACTCCCGCGACCTCGGACTTCTCTGCTTTCCATGGAGCCCGGCCCGGAGGACTTCCCCTTCCGCCTGGCCGCAGCGTTAGGGCCCCAGCCTCTCACCAGGCCCCTCACCCCCGTCCAGGCTGCGGACAACACGTGTGATCTGGAGCTGTTAGCGCCCCGGCCTCTCACCAGGCCCCTCACCCGCGTCCAGGCTGCAGACAACACGTATGATCTCGAGCTGTTAGTGCCCCGGCCTCTCACCAGGCCCCTCACCCGCGTCCAGGCTGCAGACAACACGTATGATCTGGAGCTGTTAGGGCCCCAGCCTCTCACCAGGCCCTCACCCACGTCCAGGCTGCGGACAACACGTGTGATCTGGAGCTGGGCCACTTGAGGGCGCACTTGCTCTTTCCTAGACTTCCTTAGGCAAGAATCTCCCTGAAAACGCTCCATCCTCGGGCTGACGCTTCTAAACCTCCAGTTCCTAAGATTGAGGTGAATGGTGTCTCGTCCGTGACAGTGACAACACTAACTCATCACGTCACCTCATTCAGCTTGCGTGTCACGGCGGCGTCCCCAACTGGCTTCCAGGGAGGCCATCAGGGCGCTGTACCCGTTTCAGGTTCAGGGTTCGTAGCTGAGCGCGCTTCACTCAGCCCCCTCTGCCTGTCCAGATGCCTTAAATCACGCTGGCAGGGGTGTGGCGTCCGCACAGCCGTTTTGAGAAACTCCCCCTGTGCTTCTAGGACCCTCTGGGATAAATACAAGGGTCAACGTTTTAACCAAATGGGAAAAACAAGCAAGCAAACCATGCAGCTGCCTGCGAGCACCCTCCAGGCCTGAGCACGGGGAAGAGCGGTCACGGCGTGGTGGGTTGGCGTTCCCACGGGTCCCGATCGCTTACAGTTCGTCCCCACCCCTCAGGAAGGACACGAGGACTGTTCCTTCTGCGCTTGGCACTGCGCGTCCCTCAGTTGCCCTGCTCACTCCTCACCGGGGACAGCAGCAGCTGCAGTGGCGCTGCGCCAACACCACCCGCGACTGGTCACGGGCACTAGCCAACTGGACACACGCGGTCCTTATCATGTCCTTCCCGTGCCCGCGGGGGACGCGCCAGCCCCCAGCTGACCAGCAGGACCCCGTTCCCGGCCTGAGACCACGGCTGTTCCAGCCCCTGGAGCGGCTCCTCTCTCCTACTCGGAAACCCAGCTGCTACGGACATGCCAAGTGTTCACAGCTCCGGGCATGTCACATGCTCTCAGCGCTTCGGGGCCCAATGGTTCCACTTCTGAGACTAAAGTTTCCGGAAAAAAGTCCCATATACGCACCCGCTACGTTCATTGCAGCGTGATTTACCGCAGTGTTGTGATAACTACGCATGGTGCTGCGGCCGCTGGAAATACCAGAAGGGACACTTTGTCCAGCGTAGGGTCCTCTAACCACTATGCCGTACACGTGAAGCTCATCCAAAGTAACACAGAATGTAAACTTTAATTGAAAATATTTTTCAATAAATAAAAATTGCTTCAAAAATGTTAGCGATGGCTATTTGGACTGGACCGTAATCAAGTTGTCAGACCACACACAGCCTGGGGTTTCTCGTCTGTAACATGGTCCTGAGACAAGACAAAATGAGATCAGCTGTGCAGAGTACCTAGCACGGTGAGTGCTCAATAAATTTTATCTAATAAGTTTTGTGTTAACTTTTTATATTTTCATCCATGGATACATTATTTTGATATCAGCCTTTTAATGGAACGCACGAGACTTGCAATGTTATTTGTGATAACTCTATAGAAGTGAACGCCAATGTCCCTGTTATTAGCACACAGATCTCCAAATTTCATAATATTACTAAGAGTCAGCTTAAACTTAAAAAATAATAACAGTTTCTCAAAAATTAGCCATGGAATTCTTACCTGTGGAATTTTTCCTTGAACTTCACAACCACTAGGGGGTAGTCAAGTACAGCAGAAAATCCAACACCAGACCAAGCAGTCAATTCCCGATCCACTTGTTGAATAAGGGTAGAAGCCTTATTTTTCAAAAATGTCCTGTTGCTGCACCCAATGAAGAGAACAAAATAAAGGTGCTTCCGCTCCAAGAACACAAACTTCATTAAAACATCGTGCATTTAACTATAGTTTCATCAAATGAATAAGCACAAATTTCCCTCCATGTACCCATATGAAGTTTCAAGCAAAACCACTGAACATAGGTGTGGTTTTTACTTTGATCTAGAAGAGAGTTGACAGTCTCTCTGCTGTTAGAACCAGGCAGAAGCCCACATGGCATCAGAGTCATGGTGCCAGGAGCCTGGGGACACAGTCCTAATGGAGCCATTGGACCCAGTAGGTGCTGGAAACTTACAAATTTTTCAAAACACTATTAGAAATATATGCGACTTATTAGCAAATTGACTCCTAACTTGGAAATGAAAACTGCTTTTCAACACACAAACACATACCCAGCAGCCAACGAACCACCCCCCATCCCACCCCCCTGTACTTGATGGTCAGCCGAGCACCTGCTGGTCAGCTCCCAGGGTCCATCCTGCCTGTGCCACCTCGCCACTGGGAGGGGGGCTGTTTCTTAGGGTTTTCGTTTTGTGTTTCTGTGCCTCCTGTTCTAAGGAAACTCTGCATGTTTGGAAAACAACAAGCTCCACATCCCCTTTGGTTACCAGGTTTATACTGCAGAGCAAACCGTGATTTCAATGGACACTAACGCCAATGTTGCTTTCATTCCGCGGCTGCATTACGTGGGCCCTGCCGAATGCTGAGATGTTCTTGGAGCGGAAGCACCTTTATTTTATTCTCTTCGTTGGCTGCGGCAACAGGACAACATTTTTGAAAAATAAGGCTTCTACCCTTACTCAGAAAGTGGACCTGTTGAAATCAGAGGCAACAAACTGACGGCTCCCGTACAAAACGGTAAAACGGCTACTTGGAGGGCGGCATTTTCACAGCCTGGCGCTGACTGACCGCCCTCCCGTGGGGTCGCAGCGGGGACGGGGCGTGAGGGGTGACTGAGCCGGTAGCCGCACGCACAGCCACCTCCAGAAAAGCGTGCGCTCCCCGTCGGGGCTGCTTTACAGACCACGAGTAATCGTAAGGCGAGGCTCCTGGAGACCCTCGGGGGCAGTTACCGAAGGACTCGAGCGGCCCTGGCCCCCGGCGGGAGGGCTCAGGGGGAAGCTCTCGGTCCAGCTCCGCTCCAGAGAACGGCCCACGTCCGGGAGGCGCTGGAGCCAGGATCCCCCAGGAACAACCCAGACCTCTGGCCTCACCACCACAGATCCGAGTGTCTTTCTCCAAACCTCGCTGCTACCGGAACACGACACCACCTTTCCTCATCGTTCTTGAGAAGGACAACACCCTCATCCGGTAAGGCCAGGCAGCTCCTGGAGAAAACTGGCCGTGGTCCCGGATTAGTAAGCCCCCTGGGGGCCAGACGACACCCGCCCAAGTTACCGCCGCAGAATATGTGCAATAAATACGTGCTGAGTTATTTCGCCACAAATTAATCTACGCTGTTTCATAGACACTTCAAACTAGAAGTGTTAGCAAGAGAACAGTGAGGGTGAGGGCAGTTTTGGAAGACGCCACACCTCGCTCGGGCGGAAGACCGTGAGGTTTCCCACGGGGGTCCCTTCCAGGGTTTAGACGACCACGTGACACGACGAACTGTGCTGATGGTCCTCCTAATGCAAACATTTCTACCAAGGTGACGCCACACCCTGAGAGCAATACAGCCCTGAGCTCATTTACTAACAGATGTTCCGGGAGTATCAGGTAAACACAAGTGATGGTAAAAATTTCGTGAACATCTAAATGTTACAAAAAAGTTAATTTTCCTCCCCTTTACACGACGCAGATGAAGGTGCGTCCTTCTGGCTGCAGCAAGAGGCAGCGTCAGTTGCTTCTGTCCTGCTCCCCCCACCCTCGGGCCCCAGAGTCACCCTGGCCTCGCGCTGCCGGCTTCGCTGTCCTTGGGCAAAGCGCTGCCTGTCCTGCTCCCCCCACCCTCGGGCCCCAGAGTCACCCTGGCCTCGCGCTGCCGGCTCCGCTTTCCCCGGGCAAAGCGCTGCCCGTCCTGCTCCAGCCACCCAAGGGCTCCGTGCGTCACGATCGGCTCAAATACTGTCACTCCCCGCAAACCCTGTCTCTACTGTGCTCCCCGAGGCTCGATGGGTGTGTTCGGAGGCCCACAGTTTTCCACACTGAGTTCTACCCACGCCCCCCAGCTACCACCGCACGGGCCTTGGTTTCCCCGCGTGTGGCTTCTTTTCCTCCCAGAGCTCGCCAGAACCTCACAGAGCTCGCCAGAATCCAACAGAGATCCTGCGGCCCCTGGGAAGTGAGGGAATTAGCGTCACCGTAGGGAGCACCGGCCTGCAGTTCACGGCCCACAGCCTTGAAAGACCCGTCCACGCCCTGGCTGGGGGGCTCCGTTGGCTGCTGGGCCGTCTGGGGCTCCAGAAGGCCCGGGTTCAACTCCCGGTCGGGGCACCACCTGCCTGGGAGGCAGCGAATCAGTGTTCCTCTTTCACGTCGATACTGACGTTGCTCTCTCTGCCTTCTTCTCCCTCTAAAATCGATAAATGTTTCCCTGGGTGAGGATTTAAAAAGACAATTCATTCAAGAGAGTGTTTTCAATTTAACCCCGGAAGTGAATAGGAATCCCCACAGACTTTTTCTAGCTCTGTATGTCACCGTGCTTTTGAAAACGGTTACGCTGTCAAGGGAGCTTGTTGGCCATTAAGAACGGAGACAATTTTCAATTAAAAAGGTTTCTTCCTTAAAACAGAAGCCGGCGGCCTTGAAATGTTCATCATAAAAATAGCAAAAAAAAAAAAGTGGGACGATAAAATACAGCAGCAGTTGCCTCCAGTAACGGATCCGTTTTTAATCACTTCACACATAGACTTCCAGAAAATTCAGGGCTGCGTCGTTCCACAGAGGGTGTTTGCGGTCCTGCCTACCTCTGTTTTAGTGCAGGACATACTGTCCAACAGCAGGCACTGCATTCCGTCCCCGGGCTCGGGACTCCCAGCCCCCACGCGCCCTGTCACAGATGAGAAGACGCAGGCGAGCCCTGTCCCAGCCCGCCCTGCGCCGCGGGTGCCTGGCACGTCAGCCACTGAGTGCTCTCCCATCCATCTGATAACTAAGTGTGGGTGAGGTTTTCTATGGGAAAGGTGTTACCGATAAATTCTTTTAACCCATAATCTGATTTTAAGTTGCTATAGGATTGACTCAGTAATTTTTACCACAAATGGTTTTCAACATTGGGCGTCCGACGTGCCATGCACGTCTGTCTGAACTCACTATACTTCTCGGGCACGGTTTGCGTGAAATCAGCTACCTGCTCCTTGAAGCTGCTGCGAAGTAATAGATTAATCACACTTCCCACAAGAACAATCCTTCCTGCTTACACACCTAGCTGGGGTGGGGGAGGGGCGGGGGGGTGGTCATAGAAAACCTTGAAGATTACAACCTTGAACAGATTCCAAAAACACGGGCATTTTCAGCAGCTTCTCTTCGTGCTATTTCGTACTGAGACTCTTCAGAAAGGCAGGCGAGGGTTTCCCACTTTTGCATCTTCTGTGGGGGAACTTAGGACAACTACGTGCATATGGAAGACACGGCCTGAAACACCGCCATGGCATTTGTCCTTGGAAGTGACCCGGGAGGCAACACGGGCAGCCGGCAATGTGACTTTTCCTCACGTCCGTCCGTAATTGGCTGTGTGAACTCCGCGAGGCCTGGGCAAAGCAGTTTCGCTCCCACTGCTTAGTTTTCAATTTGTAAAATGGAGATGGTTTCGTCACGACATTGTGAAGGTCAAATGAACAAATTCATAGGGAGACTGTCTTATAAGCTGAATCCTCCCTACAAGGGAAATGACCCACCCTGGCTTTCCTCCCAGAGGGAGTGGGCTAAGAGGAGAAAGAATTTATCACGGAGAGAGAGGAAGAAACCACCCAAAATCTGCTTTGATCCTCGATGACCGTGTGAGGGCCAGCAGGATGAAGCCTAGGAGCCCTGGCCTAAGAGAGCCCATTTCCATCCGCGGTTTCCCCGTGGACCTTCACCCCAGACAGACTCCATGGGAGGTGGCTGGGGACAAGGGAATGACAGACCTTCCAGGAGGGACACCGGCCGGCGCTGTGGGAAGCAGCCCACTGGAGCCAGGCAGGGCACACGCAACGGCGGCTGAAGGCCGGTGGTGAGGTCAGATGCCGGAGGAGACCCCTGAAGGTCAGAAAGCTGCAGGTGGATGACGAGGAGCACCATGAGCAGCCCAAGAGCCTGGCAGGGGGCTTCGGAGCAGAAAAGGGGCACCCAGGGTGCGGGGAGTTGGCCTGACTACGCAGCATGGAGAGCGCTGACATCTTGCCAGAGCTCAGGTCCCAGTCCCTCTGAAGACAAAGCCCTCAGCCTGCCTCCTGGAGACTGGAGCCAGCTGGCGACCTGAACTCCCTAAGGCTGCAGCAAAACAGGGGGTCTGACGTCAGCCCAACAGGTCAGGCGGACTCAGGGGCCCATGTGAGAATGGGCCTCTTTTTTTTCCTTTAGGGGAGGGGTGTCAATGTTTACGTCCCTCTGTGCTTTTCTTTTAGTTACAACCTGTCATCAAATCAAGAACTATGAGGCATCCAAAGGGAGAAAATGGTGATCTACGTTTAAGAAAATAGAGAACGGAAACAAACCCACCAATGGCAGAAATTGTCACAGGGACTTCAAAATACTATAAACGGTCCATTGGAAATTGTATTTACTCAGCATGTGGAAACATGATGAACGATGCAAAACGACGGAAACAAACCAAATGGGATTACATACTTGTATGTAAAATGTACATGCTATTAATACTGCATAACGTCGGGAACAGCAAGGTGATCCAGTGGGCTGACGGGAACCTCTCCAGTGTGGTAGGTGAGACGTGAGATGCTAGGGTTCCCGTAGGACGTTTGCAGTTTCTAGGTCAGGGGATCATGGGAGGTACACAGGATGGGCAACAGTAGGTTTACAGTTGCGATACACGAGGTGGTTTTCTATTATGATTGATTATGGCACGCGTATCATTTTCCACGTGACCCCCTGTAAACCTGCTCTTGCCCTAGCCTATGTGTACAGGGGTGTGTGTGTGTGTGTTGAACACTCATCCCAGGCACTGTTCCTCATTAGAAGCCACCCCGCAGCCCTAGGTGGCAAAGCTGCCCATTGTCCCTGGACCTGCTGAAGCTTCCGAAGTCCTTGAAGCCCGAGCGGGGGCCCAAGATGCACAAGACGGCAGTAGGCTGGTGGGGTGGTCCGCTCCCTCCCTCCTCCCGAAGCAGCTGCAGCAACAGGCAGAAACCAGCCGGCACCGCGTGGCGTCACGCAGGGAAGACACCCTGTCGAGTGGCTTTGCTTTCCGGCTCGTCCTGGACCCGCACCCGCACCTGTTGTCCTCGCGGGCAAATCTGAGACAGGCCCCCAGTCCCGCGAGGCCTCCGCCTGCATCGGAAAGCAACACAAGGCGCTGACAGCAGCACCACGTCTGACACAGGGCATTCCCGCAGGATTTCCATTCCCTCCTGCCTCCAGCTGTGCAGGGCTCATTCCCAGGTGGCTCCCCTGCACCCAGAGCTGGTGGGGACAGCACCTCCCTCCAGCGCCGGTTTGGGGAAGTCTCCACGCCAGACGCCGAGAACCGCCCACGGGAAGGGAAGAGAAACCCTCCCACGGCTGGAGCCGCCCCATTTCGGAAGCTGCAGAAGAAGGGTCCCAGCTCCCCATGAGGTTCCATCTGCCTCCACCTAGTGCGCTTCCTAAACTCTGCTCTTTCCCACAGCGAGGAAACGCGTCCTGGCCGCCCACACTCCCACTTTCTCAGTTCAGCGCCCTGAAAGAGGGACACAAAGGGCCCCACTCCTGAATGGCTTCTCTCCACGGAGAGCAACTCCCAGCCGGGTGCACACCTGCACCTGAGCCGCCCACCCTCTTCTCTCCCGCCCCATGAGGGCCAGTGGCCGGCGGGGGACAGCGCCCAGGTTTGCCACTGGGCGGCCCAGGGGAGGCGCGTCTGACAACTGGCTGCTGAACCCCAGGGGCCTCTCTCCGGCACTGTCCCCACCGAGCGCCCACTTCCCGAGTCCTCCACTGGTGCCGCCCCAGGCTGGTAAAGCGAAGAACTACGGGAAATAGAGAAGAAAAACCAGTTCCAAAGCCTGGGATACCCACCCCTGTGGGAAACACTCTTGTTTGAAAAGTAGAATACTTTAGATCTTTAGCGAACACAACCATTTTCCAAGAGGAGGAAGGGCCGTTTGTGGGCCTCGTGGGTGGGAGTGGGGGGCAAGGTGCCGGTGTTCTGTATTCACGATGGGGCATCGTGGACTTAAAAAGAAAAGCTGGCTTTATTTTAGTTCCCAGGTGAGTGAGTTACAAAAATAAAAACCAGATGTTTCTCTTTAGACATTAACGCACAAGGCTGAAGTATGCATTTGATGCGATCTGATTTTTAATGAAAGTTATAGGAAAAATATGTTCTCTTGACATGATCCCTTCCAGATATGAAGACTCGCTGGCCCCGTAGCCCAGGTCACCACGTCCTGTTTTCCTGCCGCCCGCAGGTGGGCTGGCAGCCGGCTCTTGGGCTGGGTCAGACCCTCGTCAGCGTCAGTGTGGGCAGGAAGGTCACACACTCACCATCACACTCAGCAAAGCAGTTTTCTTCCCTACCTGGCCCTTCCCTTCTCACTCCCTCCGGGTACCTGCCGTCCATTCAAGTGTATTCATTACCACAGAAGAGGAAACTCTGCATCTGTTTCTGAACATTTTACTTATTCACTAAGAATGAACCCATTTTGGTTACCTGCTTACCAAAGCAAAACAGCTCATTCCAAAAATGAGCTGAAGGGCAGCGCTGGAGCCAGTAGTCTTTAATTCTGTTTGGGAATAATTTGGGCTTGATCAATTTACAGAGATTTTTCCCCCTCTTTTCCTTCCCCAGGATTCCCGAAGATGTCCCTGGTTTCCAAGAATGAGAGTTTATTATTTCAGTCTGTGTTAGCACCTTGGAGACCGAAGAGGTTTGTTTTGGTGCCCTTTATAAATACATTTAGTACCGACTACGCAAAGATTCATGTCAAAGTCTCTTTGTTTATTGAGTCCCTGCTGACACACTTCAGAGCTCAGAGCATTCCCGTCAGTCCGACCCCCAGATAATGCGGCTGCTACCTCGCCAGCTCAATTCTTAAAACTAAAGGTGGAGGGCACCCATCTATAGAGAGATGCGTAGACTGATACAGCTACGTCCATACAGCTATAGATACGTAGATATTTGACTCCGCTAAAGATATAACTCATGTTTTATTGTTACTGGCTCTTAATCATTAAGTGCCTAAGGTTGTGGATTCACCCAGACAGGCAAACACAATCATTTTTTAAGGCAGTCCAAGGGGAAGTACGTCCTTGGTTCCCCGCCAGGTGCTTTATGTTCATCATATTCTCTGAAATTTCATGTCACCCTCGATCTAACCTTGTCATTCAGGGGTGGTGGAAAGCCATCATACCACCGTCCAGTTTCCGGTGGAAGAAAAGGCCCCCAGGTCAGCAGGGCCACCTGCAAGCACCCTCAGGGAGGGTCAAAGAAACAAGGCCACGCGTTCTGCCATGGGCTCTTGAACTGCCAGTCCCTGCTTGTCATTTGTAAACTGAGGGTAACCAGTACTGCACGGCGTCTTAGCAAAGATTTACAGGGGCCATGAAAACAGCAGCTAGGAGTAGCTAGGGCTTCCTCCTGCCCTTCCTCGCTTTCTGTTGGTTTCTTCACGGTCTTATTCTGTTGGAAAATTAACCAAAGAGTCAGAAAATGGTAAAACTGAAAGCAGCCTAAGTGGCCTCATGTAACAAATGAAGAGAACAAAGTCCAAAGTGTCTAAAGGTATATAAATATAGCGAAGAGGTGACAAATTTAGTATTTAAAAAATTCTAAATCTGGTGCCATTTTTTGTTACACTTGTTGAAAGTACGTTGCTAAATTAAAAACGAATTGGTTCTCACCCTCTATGTCCCCCACCCGTTCTGAGCTTAATCATGGCTCCTTCACCACCTGTGCGCAGCACTGTACTAACCACGGTCGCACGTGTCTACGAGTCTCACCAACGTGTACGCGACACAGCCTGCAAACTGCCCCAGTGCCCCCTGTGCCATGTCAGACGGCCACCGCTGATGCAGAAAGGCTGGCCTCTGCCACTCGATAGTGTTCAAGGAGATACACACATTCCATTTTGCGAACATTAAGAAGGTCTCGGTACAGGAATTAGGGAAGACAATTCTTTCCCCCTTCTTTCTCCTTCCGTGTGCTCTGATTTTAATAGGGGTAAAAAGTGAGCCTTGCCCCGGCTGCTGGCACAGTGGATAAGGCGCCGGCCTGGGAACCGAAAAGTTGCTGGTTCAATTCCTAGCCAGGGCACATAACCAGGTTGCAAGCCAGGTCTCCAGCCAGGCCTGTAGCTGGAGGCAGGTGTAAGGCAACCACACACTAATGTCTGCCTCCCTCTCTGCCTCTCTCCCTACCCCTTTCTCTAAAACTAATAAATACAATCTTTCTAAAAAATTAGATAGCAAGTTATAAAATAAAAAAATTAAAAAGTGAGCCTTAATGAGGCTGTTCTATCACATTTCCTGTTGTGATCTTTGAATTTCATGGCTCATAAATGGTAGATTAGCAAACATTTATTAACTGATCCCTTGGTTGTGGGACGACAATTAATTCCGTTCACTTCCTATGCGTACTTCCTGCTCACTTTTTTCAAATATTCATCCAATCAACGCTCACTGAACACCTGCAATCTTCCAGGCCCTGGGCCGGAGCTAAGAAAGAAAGGCAAACTTCTAAGAGTTTCTGGCTCCACAGAGCCCCACGTCTGAAGCGGGGCACAGACAGCTAACCCGGTAACCCTCTTTGATGGTGTGCACACGTTCTCATGGGGTTGCCTCCTTTCAAGTGGCGTTTGCCCGACTGACTACCCACGACGTTTCCCCGGGCCACGGAGGCGCAGGGCTTCCGAAAACGCAGCTGCCGGCGATGATGAACAGGACGGCTAGACTCGGGGAGGAGAACGGATGTGGGTGGTTTGGCAGGGCCTCTGCGGTGGCGGGGGCGCAGGCTGAACAGGGACACCCGCACCACCGGGCGGGCTGCAACTTCCCTCTGCGGGGCGCAGGTGTCGGCGAGCCAAGCGTGGAAGTCTCTGCTTCCGGCTCACGGCGGCCCGCCCGTGAAGCGTCTGCTTTTCCTCGTGCGCCATGTGAAACCTGCACCGGACACGCGGAGCTTAGCTGGGTCACCCATGTTAACTGAGGACACGGTTTCTGTCGACTTAGGGTGAGGCTCTACCTGTTAACATGCATAACCAGGTCAAAAGATGCTGGGATTAAACAGAATCTCTCCAGTATCACATCAACGCTGATAATCAGTGACAGTTTTGAGGGAAATGATTCAGCAATTTCTTTTTACATTAAATGCCCCTCCCCCCCAGCATGGTTCTAAAGGAAGTTATACTCTGGATACCCATTACTTGCACAGCACTGTTCTAGATGCTGTAGAGATAAAGCTGACAGATAAAACAAGCTTCGTTCATCAATGAATTTGCAGTCCAATGGGGGGAGGAGCCTAGACGTGCGGGAAATGAAGAACTAGCAGAACAAGGCGGCCAGGGGCTGCCACTTGATTGCCCAGGTGTCTCTTCGGTAGCGAGGGGCGCGCTGGGCAAAGCAACCCAGAAGCCGCCTCTGATGTGGCAAAGGCAGCGCTGGAGTAAAACAGAAGCGAGGAGAAGGGGCGAGTGGCCCGGAGGCTGGGATGTGGGGGGCAGGGGGCCCGTGCCTGGCCCCTGCGCAGGGGTCCTGGGCCCAGGTGCGCTCTGGCCAGCGGGAACTGCAGCTGAAGCCGCTGCCTTCGGGCCCCTTCTGCGGGGAACGTGGAGCCACCGGGCATTTTCCCCAGCGCAGTGACGTGACAGACCTGGAGACGGGGACCCGGTGTGCAGGGGGGCAGCGGGGAGGGGGCGGCCACCCCGTTGTTTCATGCTTTGCCATTTCTTCAACTAAGTATATTCCTTAAGCGTCTGCTCCAGTCTCTGCATGTTAAGGTAGGAGGAAACTGTCCTTGGTTACGTGCCACTTTATAATGAAAACAGCTTTATTATCTTCCCGGATGTCACAGCCTCACTCTTTGGGGATTTTCTGGTTTCCAAGTTAAACTTTGTTTCTACTGAGCCGAGTTCTTGGTTTTCCTGTGTTTGCCTCTGTGAGTCCTCGTAACCTTCACACTCTTGGCAAATGCGCTTAAAATTGAAGGTGGCGGAGCTATCACTCACTGCTAACTAGCCCCGTGGGGACACGGTTCATTCTCAGGACGTCGGGCAGGACTCTCGTGGCCTGGCTCCGGGGCGGGTGGCGGGGCCTCTCAGGCACGTCCCGTTTCTCACATGCAAGTCATCCAAGTACTAAACCATGACGGTCCGTGTTCAGTTTCCATTCTGGCGGGTGGCCGCCTGCGGCAGGAGTAAGACCAAGCCCCGCCTGGCCCGTTCTGGAAAAGGTGCCACTGGAGACTTGAGTGACCTGGAAGCTCACTGTGATTTATTACACAGATATCATAGCATCGCATAGGTAGTCCAGGTAGGGGACTGGCTGGCCTGCCTCTTCACCTGAAAATGACTGGGGCCAACCAGGCTTTATTAATATTCAGTTTAATGAAGAGATGGGACAGCCCCAGGACAGCCCACACCCCTCATCAGAAATTCACTGGGGTCATGCACTGGCTCACCTCTGCCAGGTCACAGGCCTCAGGGAACCCAAGGGTGAGGTGGAATCGGAGTAGACGTCACCTTCTTTGACCTGGTTATGAATTTGGCAACTTGGGGTTATCGCTTCAGTTCTTCTTTTTATCTGCTAATCAGTAGCAGGTGGGCACAGACTTGGGTTCACTATTAAGTCATATGACTTTATCCTATAACCTTTTGAGACTAACATTTTTTAACATTAAACCATGTAAGAGAAACAAAGTCCATAAGTAACAGGCACCATCATTTGAAGGATCAATTTGCAATCTTAAAAAAAAATAAATAAACGTAAACCACTTGAGTAGATCAAAAACCCTGAGAGTCCCCTCCACTCACTCCCTCATGCTCACACCAAACAAACTTCCAAAAAATAAAATTTACAAAAGGAAACTCTAAATAGAAAGATCAACACAGGCTTTGCTGACACTGGGTTTCATTAAACGCTGTAATCAACAGTTCTGATCTGAGGCCATAAAAACAGAAAGGGTCCTGACCAGGACCCTTAGCGCCCTAAATGCCTTGTGAGTGACCTGTGAAAGCACCAAGCTCCGGACTGCCGTGCGCACGCCAGGCGCTGCAGTAAACAAGCTGACAGGCGTTCGTGGTTCCGTCCGGATGGTGCTGTGTGGTTAGGCAGGGCGCATCGGTGGCTTTGCTCACATGCACCCCCAAGACGCACATGGGAAAACCCCACCCGGAAAGGAAGGCTCCCCGGCAGGCCTCGGGGGGAGTCAGCAGGTTCTTCCAGAGCAAGCAGGCTGGAAGAAACGCCACCCCGCTGACCGTGGTCTTCTACCCAAGGATCCACAATGTCCCCATCTCCTGATCCCATCCCGTCCCATTTCCAGGGGGGAAAAGCACCGACCAACACCTGCAGTCAGCAGCACCCCAACACAGCCATGGTCAGCGGACACTGCAGCAGGAGCAGGCGGACCAGCCACCTCTCTGTGCCCCCAACCGGGAAACCCCTGGGGCCACTGGGGTGCAGCGCTACGCAGACTCTGCCACGGACCACTAGGGCGGCGCCAGGCAGACAGTCTTGTAGGTGTCAGCACTTCCTCTGCACAGGAAGAATAACATCTGCATCACGCCAAGAGAGAGACCAAACAAAATAGCACATGCCAAAGTAAACGTTAAAACAGCATGCACTTTGAAGGGTATTGTTTCATAATCCGTGTTAAACAAAATTCTATCTGTATGAATATATCGGCTTCTTTATAATCCTTACTTGAGAGAGAGAAACATTGGTATGAGAGATAAGCCTCCATCCGTTGCCTCCTGCACACGCCCTGCCTGGGGATCGAACCTGGAACTCAGGTACGGGCCCTGCCTGAGGATCAAGCCAGCAATCTGGTGAACGGAATGACACTCCCACCATCTGGGTGCATATTTCACTTACTCATTTATGAAGTGTTGCCAAAGCTCACAAGATGCAAGGAAGGGTCTGAGACACTGTGTTTGCAATTCTAAAAAGGCAGACAGGCAAGAGTGACTATAAAGGCAGACGTACACCCGTGCAGCGGTGGAGAATTTCAACCGAAACTGGTGCTCCCACAGAACGGGGCTGAGCAGGGGAGGCGTCTACACTCGACACACTTGAAGGAGTTCAGTGGAGTTTCTGAGGAAGCGACAGTTAAACCAACATCTGAAAGACAGGAAGGGATGAATCAAGCTGGTGGGGCGAGGGTGGCACGCTCACGGCGTGAAGGGGTGACTCTGCACAGGGGGCAGGCTGAAACTGACACTGAAGGGGCCGGATGTCCTTGTGCCAGCCGAGGCGCCGCAGTCACTGCAGAAGGTGCATCACGTCTCTTCGTGCTCTCTGCTCGTTCCTCTCCTCCTCCCTGGGCTCCACAACCCGCCAGGATGTGTTTCTGAGCCCTCGCTAGCGAGACAAGTGTTTTCCAAGTGCAACCACATTCCCCAGAGGTAGCAGGTTAAAGACGGAAGCATGTTCTGGGCTCTGCCCGGCAATCGGCCACTTGCAGGGTCTTTGAGAGGCACCGGGAACACACCTCTGTCACAATCCCCTCAGGTGGCTTTGGGGACAGGAGCAGTGAAAAGGGTGGGACCAGGCACTGAGCGAGGGTTAAGGTCAGAGTATCGGTGTTGATACTGGTATTGGTACTGCGTACAGTGTCGAAACAGACACGTTCCCTGGCCTCCAGTACAGGCCAGGAGATGAGGTGTAAACACGTGAAACGTAATTAACGCGATATCCTGTTCGGATACGTGAAAAGCAGGGGTGACCCATAAAGAATTTAGGTGTGGAGAGCCGGGGGACCTGCTGCTCAGCGGCGGTGACTGGCCACCTGGCTAGGCTGGCCTGGGCAGCTAGAGAGGCCGAAGGCCCAGGAAGGCGTGTGAACAGGGGCGTTCAGAAGCTCTCACCACTGTCCGGGAGACATTTGTGCCAGAATCTTGCCCGGCTTCTTCACAGACAGCCTGGAAGGACCGCAGGGGACAGCAGGAAGCAGACAGGCGTGGAGCCCAGGAGGGAGGGCACTGCCACCAGACTCAGGGCCCGGGGAGGGCAACCTGCGTCACCCCCATCTCGCAATCCAGGAGCCCTCCCCCTGCAGCCAACAAGACTCAGCCTTCACTTTCAGCCTGCACAGAATCGCCCGCCCTGGAGGCGGTGTTGGAGCTGGGGAGCAGAGTGGCTCCCTCCTGCACCCCAAGGTTCTGGTCCAGAATGAAACCACTCACCTCCTGTCACCCTGGTTTCCCGCACAGCACCTAGATTAAGGTTTGCCAAGACCATTTCCACCTGCCTGCCAACTTCGCTCTTGTCTTACCCTCGATCCATCTGTGTGACTGTGGCTAGGACTGGATTGTTGTGACCCCTAGAACTGTCCTCAAATGATACTTGCTTTCCGGTGTCATAAGGGCGATGGACACCAGCCAAGGGCACGTTTCCACTGAGTGCGGAGCTGGGAGGGGCAGGGCCCCCACCTTCCGTCTCTTTCTCCCGGGCTCCCCTCTGGCCCTCGGAGTGCAGCTCGGGGCTCAGCACGGCCGTGGAGGTGGCTGAGTCACAACGGCTGCTCCTGGTGGCTCCGGCGAAACTCATGCTCACAGAAATGACTTCTGTCATGTGCAGAAAAGAGTTGTCATTTCTCAAAAATTCCAGCCAGGAAAAAAAAAAAATGAATCGTTTCATTCTGCCCTCAGTCACCCCGCAAGTTCCCGGACAAAAATGCAGCATGAGCTACAAACTCCCCAAATCCACCAAGTCCTATGAACCACCAACTACAATGCAGCATTTTCTCAATTCCTCTTCACACCGCGTTCCCAGCAGCTGGAGAAGGTGCTGGTAAACACAGTGGTTTCCCCCAACGGAGCCACAGTGACCTTTTGCCCTTCTGAAAGGTGTTTTCCTCTCTAAGATCTGCAGGACTTGGTTTTCCCACCGAGCAACTGGTGACTCCACACCGCACTCTCGACTGGCGTGCGGGGGAGGAAAAGGAGGTGCGTGAACTTTCTCCGGGAGACACTGTCCACGTCACAGGTCCACCCCTTCTGGAGAAATGAGCACGTCTGAGACATGAAGGTCACGCTCATAAGCAGGTGGCTGGAGCAAGACTGACACAGGGTCATGACACGGACGGCCGCACAGAAAAACAGAGCACCTTCAGGGCGCCGGCAGGAAAGGGTACATTGCTTCTGGTTTTCGGGAGTCACCTTACAACACCCAACACACAGACCGCAGGACGCACTGGAAAACAAGTTCGGAAGCGTGATCACGGATAAACTGTCTGAACTCTGCTTTTCACCCCGTGCCATGACAGTGAGGGGCCCTTGCGTTCAGTTAGGGAACAAAGGGCTTTCTACCCTGGACAATCGGCGACCGAGGTGCAGCGGCTGGTGGGAGTCAGGGTGGAAAGGGGCCAGTCACACCTGCGAGTGAACTAAGCCTTCCCGCCCCTGGCTCCTCGTTTCTTCTCCTTCGTGGTCCGTCACGGCCTTCGATCCGCACAGACCTCGTCCGTGTGGGATCCCCACTTTCTTCCCTTTCTGTCCTCTGCGACCCTTCCCGTGTCTGGAGGAATCCCTACCCTAGTTCCTACTGGGAACTAAAAAATAGTTTTTGAATGTAATTAATGACAAGTTGAACATGTGTAAGTTGTACTTAGTAAACTAGAAGTGGCTTATAAATGGCGTTGTCAGTCTCAATAACGTCTCTTGATTTTATAAAACCCCCACTGAATTCCCATTGACCTGCTGGTGATGACAGACACTTTCTGGTGTTCATTTCTTTTTTTTTTTTTTTAAGATTTTATTCATTATTTTTAGAGAGATGGGCAAAGGGGGAGGAAGAAAGGGAGAGAAACATCCGTGCAGGGTTGCCTTTCACCTGCCTCCAGCTACAGACCTGGCTGGAGACCTGGCTTGCAACCTGGTTATGTGCCCTGGCTGGGGATCGAACCAGTGACCTTTGGGTTCACAGGCTGGTGCCTTATCCACTGAGCCACCAACCAGAGCCCTGGTGTTCATTTCTATTTGCATGAACAATACATCACATTTAAATGCAACTGTAACTTATATCCATAAAGCTAAACACTAACCAGTTCACTTTGAACTATAAATTAATGAAAATTATCAATAAATATGAAGACATACACAGTCGAAGAGACAAAAACACCAAGTGAATAAAAAAAAAATACCCACAAGAAGAAAAAGCAAGTGACTAAAACTCACACATGTGGTAATCAGCATGTGATCACAAAACCAAGGCCGGTCACTTGACTCACCTCCATGTGAGCCACCTAGTTTCCACAGAAACAGAGAACCTCCTGGGCCACCTGGGGCCTGTCCTCTAGTTTTCAGAAGGTAGCATGAGGTCTGTGCCTGACCTTTTCAGCGAATAGATCCAAGAGAAACATCTTGGGGGACTCACTGAATGACATCGTGGATTCAGGCTTCCTCACACACCTTGAATGGAGTCCAGGTGTCCCAAGGGAGGTTTCCACAAACACTGAGGTCAGCCCTGGTGGGGATTCCAGGACTGTCAGGCCCTCGCCATGAGTCACTTTCACAAGCACCTAGAGGCCACTTACTTGTGACCAAGGATCAGGGGTGTCATCAGGAAGCCAGGTGCTCAGCCTCCAAGACAAAATGCTGGGGTTTCTCAAGGACAACCCCACTCTTATGCAGCTTCACATGCATTTAAAACTAGACACGTCTACAGAGGCACACGTAGACACACCACAGGCATGTGCTAACTCAGACACAATCACACAAGGTGGTAAAACACACAGATCGTTCATGTACTTTTCGAATTTTTTTTTCTGATTTTTCATTTTCATGGTTCAGGAAAGGACAGTTAGATTCATACATATGAAAATGAGGATATTTACACATTTCGAAAAGAGTCCATCATGGAAAAGGAGGTTGTTAAGTAATATTAAGTACTTTCTCCATTTCTCTTAAGACTTTCATTCATTTTCCACATGCTGAATAACCAGGAGCTGTTATTGGCCCTTGCAAACTCTTGAGCTGAAAGTAAGCCTTAGAAAATAGCTGTTCTAGTAGAGAGGCCAAATGACGTGGTTAGGGAACATGTCTTCTAATCCCAGGGAGAAACAAAGGCAAGACAAGAATGAAGTCGGTGAGTGAGGAGTAGAAAACTGCTCTGCAGGACTGACTGCACAGCTGACCTGTACGGGGCGGGCAGAGCAGCGTTCCCGGGCGCCGTGACGTGACATCCTTGTGAGTCAACGCAGCTGCACTCATAATCATACCCTGCATGTCTTAAACAACTGTAAACCTGCTTCTGCCCAATCCTGGATTCTAAAATAACCTCTCAGTTGTTTTTCTTTTAACGCTAAAAAAATTTGTTCAGTGGCCCCCAATAAGATCTGTAACTTTCCCTTTACTTAACAAAGGCTGGAGTTACATGTATGCAACCAAAATGCAGTCACTTATTTAGCAAACAAACGTTCAGCGAGCACTGCTCTGGGCACCGGGGAAAGAGCAGTGGACCAAAAGATGAACATCCCTGCTCTCGAGGAAGCTACATTCTAGTGTGAAGAGAGGAAACAAGGAAACATTCAGGGCGTCAGATGATGCCAACAGCTGTGAACGGGAATAAACCAGGGAAGGGGACGGTCGGGGAAGCGTACTGATAAGCAAAGATGGAAGACCAATCTGGAAGAGAAAAGGGAGCAAGTCATTCAGAGGGTCAGGAAATCACCTTCCCCGGGGAGGAGACAGTTTGTGCAAGGGGAACACACCTGCAGGGTCAAGGACAAACTGTGGGTGGAGGGGTGTGCTCAAGGAGATGAGGGAGAGGTGACAGAAGGCCCAGCTGACCAGAGTCCTGGAGGACACTGGACACTGTGACTCCTGCTTAACTCTGTCTCAAGTTGAGAGTCAGTGGAGGGTTCCGGACAGCTGAGTAGATAATCCACCTTTTCTGAAATAATGACCCTGGCTAGGGTGTTGAGAATAGACTAAAGGTGTGGGGTGAGAGGGAGGAGTTTTTAAAAGGAAGCTTAGAGAACCCAAGCAAAGGAACACGATGCCTTCAATCAGGTCAGTGGCAGAAGTGGTAAGAAAAACTCAGATTCTGAATATTTTGAAGACAAAGCTAACAGGATGCACAGCAGACCAGAAGTAAGAGGCTTCAAGATTGACTCTTCAGATTATGGCCTAAGCACCAAAAAAAAAAAACAAGAGTTGTTATGCTGTTCAGAAAGAATTTTGCAAAAGCAACTCACAGTGATGGGAAATACGGACATCCTAATTTTGAGAGACCCACTGAACATTCCTATTGAAGGGAAGGTCAGTTTTCAACGTATGGATGGTTGTTAAATGACCATCCAGGAATCCAATAGGAAGAGTAGACCCGACAACTGAGCTTTGGGCCACTCCAGAATTAAGGCAAGAGAGGAAGAGGAACCAACCATGCAAGATGAAAAGAAACGGCCATGGCAGCCAAAAAACCCCAGGTGCGTCCTAGAAGACAAGTGAAAGAAAAGAGTTCAAGGAGGAAGCAATGGCCCACTGTCTCTGGTTTACTCATAGTCTCAGTCAGGAGGATGAGGTCTTGGTTCTCGTGACTGGAGCCGCACGCCATGGACAAGGGCAGCCTCTGTAAACACTGAAAGTGCAGCTTCACTCGGGTGCAGTGGGTTCAGAGAACCTGAGGACGCGTGGAGGAGGGGTAGTGAGATCAAGGGGTCTCACTTTGATTTAAATGGGGAAACTTCAGGACACAATCCATGTTGCCTTGCTGGTTAGAAAGGCCATGCTAGCGGGAAAACTCCAGAGAGAAGATGCTGACGCCACACCCTTCTGGGAAAAAGGGGCTGGTTCTGGACGTGAACGCGGACACCTCCGAGTCGATGTCCGCAGGCGAGACGCAGTCTGGGCGCAGGGGCCAGAGGCTGGGTAAACTCAACAGTGGGAATTTGCACAACTTCTCCCCTAATTGCCTCTATTTCTCAGCAAAATGGGCAACAAGGCCATCGCCTGATAGGACAGGTTTGAAGGACGCAACCCATAATAATCCAAGGGAGAGGCCCGGTGTCCAGAGAGCAAGGGCCGAGACCTGCCGCAGACGTGTCTGCGCGCTCCGACGGGACGAGCTGGCGGCCGTGAGGGTGGGGAGAGGTGCGCACAGGGCTGCCCTGGGAGGAAATGAAACCCCTGGAGCTGAGTCAGGCCCGGCGCCCACTTCTGCCTCCGTCCGGTCCAGACTCTGCCGTGGCCACCAGCATGTTTCAGTTTTACACAGGAGAGCGCTCTTGCTGTGCTCAAATGTACTTAAACTTGGCTACTGTGGGGGAGAGGTATGGGGGGCTGGGGAGTATGCATCTCGTTTGCTTTTAAAGAAGAATCCCAACTGACTGGGTTTTTAGATTTCTGTTGCAAAGCCATCAATAGCTTCTGCACAAACTATCCCCTGTTTGAAAGTCAGCCTAAAGAGGATCTGTTTTATATAAACTGGAATTTTATCAAATTTCAGCGAATGTCAGAGGATCTCAACATGCTGCTCTCTGAATTAGCATGGAACGAGTGGCACATGGACACAGCACAAGGACCTGCTGAGTGACTGAGCCCCAGTCTGGAGGAAAACTGCACGTGGGCTCATTATTCGCGTTACCCGTAACTGACTGCAGAGGTTGCATCTTCAACTCCAGTACCAACCTCCAATGCCCATTCACTCATTCGACAAATATTTCAGCGCCTCCTATGCATCAGGCACCCAGTACGCAGCAGTGAAAACCCAGAGATAGGTCCTTGCCTGCGTGAGGCCAGGAGGCAGAAATACAAACAATACACAAGTCACATGATAGATAAGAAAAAACTGAATATTGAAGGAGGTCATCAGTACGTTGGGATAAAATGCGTCAGAGTAAGAACCACAATGGGAGACAGTCTGCAATGTGATCGCTGTGGTCAGAATCAATCTCACTGCAAAATGAACCCAGGAGATGATGTCGAGTCCCGGAACCCTGTGGGGAAGAAAAAGACTGGCAGAGCGAACAGCCAGTGCAAAGGCTCAGAGGAGAAAGAGCGTCCAAAGTGCTCAGAGCAGTGTGAGGGGTCAGCTGGAGAATTGTGGGTGAGGAAAAGAACAGTAGAAGACGGGGCCAGGTATACCACTGTGGGGCCCAAAGGCGACCAGCAGAGACTACCGCAATGGTCCAGGTGACGGTGATGGCAGTCTGGTCCAAAATAGTGTGTGTGGGCAGGACTGAGAACGTCCACGCTGGATATATCTTGAAGATGAAATCTGCAAGATGAGTCACAGGTTTCATGTAGGGAAATAGAACTTTCAGGAGGCATGAAGAACAACTCCAAGGTTTGGGGCCTGAGGAACAGAAAGGGGGAGGGGTTACCATGAACTTAGACAAGGAAGTGTGGGGGCAGAGAGACATGGAGGCAGGAGTTCAGGCCTCGTCACGGAGGTCTGGGTTTCCTCTTAGACAGTCGGCAGCAGGGACATGGGTGTGGGGTTAGGAAAGTGGTCAGGCTGGAGATACTGGAAATGACTTCTTTCTTCAGCATGACTGAAAGTCAAGATTCAGATTCTCCAAAGGTTCTGGACTAATCAAGATTCGTCCTTGATCAGTTGTCACATTGATCTTGGCCAACAATATCTGTCCTGTTACATTTACCTTTTACTCCAGTTTTCTTTTATTAAAAATTCTTTTTTTTCCTCACTGAACAGCATGCCTTGGCTAAACCTGAACACCAAGGAGTTCAGAATGTGACCAAAAAGAAGCTGGGAAAACTGTTTCTAAACGTCACAATTACTTTTTTCTACCAGCCACAGACATTTATATTTGCTTTTGGAAGAGACTAGTTTTCTTAAACCTCAAGAATGGCCCTTCTGTTGCATACATGTAAAAAAAAAAAATCACTGATGACGTTAATGATGTCACCATTAACCTCAACATCAACACAAGACTCTGATTTAGGAATGCTGCATATTGCTTTTCGGTGTTGATGGGAAAGCCCACTGTCCAGCCGGAAAGGACCAGCGATGAACCCCTGTCTGGCCTTCTACCACACCTGGTGACACGGCTGAGTTTGCTAGTTTCAGAAGCAGCTCACAGGGCTCCGTTACAAAGCCTAATCATGAGTCTGCACCCAACTGGGGCTAAACCAGGGCCTGGATGTCAAAAGGAGATAGGAAACTGGAGCAAGGCCTAACCCCAAGTCTGTTTAGAATCAAATCCACAACGCCAGCATATCTGGGAGAGGGTGTGATGTCCAGTAAGCACATCAAAGGATCGGGGTGACAGTGATGCCATCCATTGTCTATTGACACGTGATACCATTATGACCCCCCAGCGTGGGAAAAGGTACAAGTACATGTATTTGCTAATTCCAAATATGGATCGAGGTAGCGTGTGTTCACGAGCTGATTTCTTTGAAATCAGTTTTCCTCCAGTATGATCTACCACTTCGTTTTCCTAGACTGAGTCAATTACATCTATATTCCTCCCAGTCTCCTGCCTTCTCTGCCCTGCATGCTGACACGGGGTGGGGTGGGGGGCAGCAAGCCAGTGTCCAAGACGTTCATTGCTTAGATGATTAGATATGCAGTAGCGTTACCTGAGCTCACTTGAACCCCTACTCCGGCAAGACAGAACCACCTGAAGTGTCGCTGTGCCGTGACTCAGGGTAACAGGGGTGACAGTAAGGTCTGAGTGCTTGTGGCTTGGATGTGAAAGAGAGCTCTGCCCCCGGTAGCTTTCTCCTCGTGTGGCCTCCACTGGGAGGTTATGAAAGGCTGAGAAAGGTGAATGGGTCCTTCCACACAATCCGAGGAGGACAGGCCCCCCTTTCCATTGCCTTTAAGACATAACTGTGCCCTGTAGTTTCAAACCGTGCAGAACACAACCAATTATTCTATTTGCTTGATGGCAACACTCTGAGAACATATGGAAAAGTTTGGTTCTGTGATCTAAAATAGATGATTGCAATTAGCATGCTGATTAAGTCACATGCAACAGGGTGTGTGAACCTTGGCACCACGGGCTCAGGGCTGGATCCTCCTTCTCCATGGAAGGCTGCTCTGCCCCTCGCAGCCATCGGTCCCTCCTCCTCAGACCATCAAAAGCATCTCCTGAACTTGCTAATGCCCCTGGGCAGCAAGTCAGCCCTGGCTGGAACCATCGATACAGAAGCAGTACTTGAAAGATGCTGATAAAGAATTAAATTTGCTTTCCTAATATATTTTGCCACTCTCTCGTATTTTTGGGAGCCACTTGGAAGTCATCCGGCCAGCAAAGACAACAAAGCTGTGCAGGAAGGACAAGGCAAACCGTCCCCTCCCCCCTGATCACTCAGTGCCACAAGAACACACTGTCCTCAGCTGCAGCATGCAGAACACCGGCCATCTCCATGCCACAGCCCTGCGACCAGAGATGACACGGTTGACTAATCCACTTCCTGCTTCAGAAACTCAACAGCCCAGAAACAGCAAGTTTCAGGCAATTTTTGTCCACTCAGTAGCTTCTATGTCTCACTTAGCTGGGCAAAGGAAGCCCACAGAATCTTACTCCAGAACTCTGTTCTCTGGGGGTTTTTTTTCTTTTTAATTTGATTTTTTTTTTTAGAGCAAGAAAGCGAGAGAGAGAGAGAGAGAGAGAGAGAGAGAGGAAAGGAGAGAGAAACAGAGAGACACACAGAGAGAGAAACACCAGTTTGCTTTTGCACTTATTTTTATGCACTCACCGGTTGATTCTTGTATGTGCCCTGACCAGGGATCAAACCCACAACCTTGAGGTAGAGTGACAACTCTAACCAGCTGAACTGCCCGGCCAGGGCCCCTGTTGGTTTTCAATATTTGCTGGTAACAGGAGCTTCACATTGAACACACTTTGCCACTGACATCTTTCAACAGAATTACCTTCCAGGCTGACATTGAAAAGGCTTTATGCTAATGGCTTAGATTTCCATTCTATGGTAGCAGGCAATGGTTAGTCACTTCTGACTGGACCCTAAGTACTTTTGTTTCCTATTTGCCCATTACATTGCCATCTCTTGTTCTACGCTGGAAGAAAACCTGAAGTTGTATGGCCTTCAGGCACAGAGAGCACTTCTTATGAGGAATATAATGAGAATCTCTGCAGCAAAGTCTATTTTCAAGACTAGGTGAGCAAACATTTACTTACTACAAACACTTAATTCAAGACAAGGCCATTAATGTCACAAAATCTGATTAGTTCTTACAGTTTCTGATGTTTACTCCTGATCATAATTGAACTTGGGTCCTGTCTGGCTGACTTTCTCCCACTGAACATCAATGGCCTCAGAAAGAAGAAAGGAAAACTGGGCAGCTGGATGGTTTGAAAATAATTCTGAGCCAATGTTTCATTCAACGGATATTTTTAACTGCTTTTTGCTGGACCTCCTACCCTTTTCAGTATTCCAGCCAAGACAATGCAGGTGATAAGCATGTCTTTTAAAAAGCTGATGTAAATGGGGGGGGGGGGGGGGGGGGTCTTATCAATTTCTTCCCATGTTGCTTTGATGAAGAACCCCAAAGACCAGAGGGAAAATGACCTTCCTCTCCCTGTAGGCAGGCAGATGAGAACACAGGGGCAGCATGGAACAGGCTGGTTCTAGTGCAGCTTAACCAGATACTGAGATGAATGAATTTTTCTGCATTTTGTAAAGTAAAACTACACTCTTTTGAAAGTCTGAAGCTTTTTTATTTGAATTTCTTAGTGCAGGCTAAAGGACTTGTGAGGAACATTGCCCCTTTTAATTAAAACATATATATAAATAGCGTTCACTAGCAGATGTCAGAAGAAGAAGACAAAGAAGGAAAGAAAACAAGAAAAGCCAACAGAGCCCAGCTGCACCTAGTTCCTGTGCACCAAGTGCAGCGTCTGACGCGTGTTTTGAATTCACGTCTGAAACATGTTCATTCAGAGAGGAAACGTGGGCAAGAGGAGCGGAAGAAGCCCGCATTCATAGAACTGTTACTCAGAACGATGCGCCAGGAGCTGTACCTCTTATTTAAATGAAGTTACCTCCACTACTATCACAGAAAAAGGAAACGGTGCATTTTCGGAGGGGCAGCTTCTGATGGAAAGTGTCAATGGAGCTTTGTAACAGCTATTGGAACCTGAGAGTGAATCCAACATCCAGGCCCAGTAGCTGGGGTCTCATGCTGCTAACAGGGGTGCTGGAAGAGTGGCCTTGCTCCAGGGACACCCCTGAGCCTGGAGTGGGGTCGGTCGTCTTGTCCTCCTGCCGCCACAGCACTCCAGGGAGTGGTATGGAGCAGCTCTATATGCGACACCAGGATCACGGCCACGGCTACCAGGTGTCCCCTGTGGCCCCGCTGGCCCGCAGGCACACTTCCCAGGAGCGTCCAGGAGGCTTCAGGGTCTAAGCTGCCCTTGGAGTCTCCTATCCCTACCTGGGATCTGATGCAGGTCCCAAAGGGGAACTTGATCTCTGCGCCCCTGCCATTCCTTTAACCAGAAGCTCGCACTGCAGAGACCCGAACGTGCGTTCTGGCTGCCCCATGCCACGTACTACCTACCACTCTGCTCAACACGTCAGGCAGGCCCATAGCCACCCGTGCGGCGCAGCCTCCAGGGGTCTGCGTGCGTCCGCCCGCGCGGAGGGCTGCGGGCTCGTGAGGCTGGGGTCCCAGGCAGAGGGCGGGACTGGCCCCTCTGTGGCAGGAACCACCCGAACCTGGAGCAGAAGGGTCCCAACATTCTGCGTTCAGAGCTCTCGGCCGTTCCTAGAGGTGGCCCTTCAAGCTTGCAGTTTTCTGGCTTTATTTACAAGACATCAGAAATCCTCTGCTTGAGTGCTGGAGTAGGTGGATAAAATCTGTCTGCTTTTAGTTGATCTATTGGTGTTTTCTGGCCGGAGTAGAAGAACAGATGATCACCTTTCTTCTCGGCGAACATGTTTGGTATGAAAATAGTAGTGGACATTACAGAGATACAAATACCTTTATAAAATCATGTTCTCTTTCCATGTACTTCTTCAAGTTCAAAAGTTAATTTCTCGTTTTGGTTTGCTTTTGAACCAGATGACAAAAACTTACCTTTTTATCCTATCCATTTGCATTCAAAGAGATTTTCTACCATCTCCAGCATACAAGTTTTATTTTATTTAACTCCCAGACTTTCTCCCGAAGTAGCATACCTGCATGTCTCTGGGTTAGGGTCTGGGTGACCGTGTGGCCAAATGAGGCCACTGTCATCATTTTCCATGTGATCAGTTTTGCCACCTAATGTTCAAGAGACTCTCCCTCTTTCCCCTTCTCTTTTCGACGTTCAAGTTCCCAGGCAGGTGGTCGTTAGGTATCGTGGGCGTCCCTCCGGGGAAAGTCAATGCTATTTAGTCTCCTTGGACAGCAGGGTCACTGGCTGAAACCATCCCCATGTTCCATTGATCGGGAACAGGTCTTGGATCAGGTCCGGTGGGTGTCAGTCTGAGACACAGGGACCCTCCCAGTCCTGGGCCTCCTCGCCGTGGGCAGGCTGGAGACAGTGCAGGGGAGACACGACCCTGGGTTCCGGCACCTTCAGGGCACCGGGCCCTGGGCTGCAGGGCGCACACCAACCTCTCCGGCATCTAGTTCCGGTAACACTGAGCTGCTGAGTCAGGGGTGAGCAGAGGCCCTGCACCCAGCACGGGGACTCATAAGGCACGGTGACAGTGGCCTCTTTTGTCCCCGCTAGCCAGTCTCACCTCCGTCGCACCCCATCCTCCATCAACCCTGCGAGACGACTCACGGGGTCTCTTCCATCGCGCTCCACTCCAAACTCCCTCCTCCGCGTCCGCGCCTCTCCATGGTCACAGGGGCCACGCACACGCCGGCCGAGTCCCCTGGCACGGGGTCCCTTGGCTTCCTTTCACATACTTCACAGCGTGCACGGTATTTTACACAGTCACCTCAACCGACTCTCCAAACAGCCCGAGCGGCAGACTGAGCAAGCACGTGCCAACTTACCAGCTAAGGAGCAAGCCGGGGAAGGAGGATGACCTTCTCAAGGTCGGGACGCTGCCAGGGGCCGAGCCGAACCCTGCCTTTACATCCCTGTTCCTCAAACTTCCCGCTCTTCCCGAGGCCAAATGACAGCGCGACCGCGCAACCCACTGTGAATGCCAGCCTGTCCTGAAGACGAGCAGCAGTGAGAACTGGAAGAGGCTCACCAACGTGAAACCCAGCAGCCCTCACTGGACAGCTGCGGAGACTCGCCACCCACCTGCCGCATCCCACCTGGCAGAACTAACGGCAGCTCCACCCGGCCTTGGATGGACCGTCTCCCAGGTGTCACGGCTCCTGCCCCCTTCCCCGTCCTGCTCCTCAGACGTCCCGGCCCTTTAGCTCCCTGTGCACGTCCCTGTGGCCTGTCGCGTGTCAGGGCCGCTGTCAGGGGCAGCCTCTGCTGAGACAGGGCCTCGGGCCCCAGCCTGAGAGCGGGCGTGCGCTCACTCACCTCGGACGGCGCTCCCATGGCCACCAAACCCCGAGTGTCACCCCAGCAGCCCCTTAGGGCCTGCCCCCGCCTCAGCCAGGAACCCCGCCTCCTGGGCCCTCCAAGTACCTGCAGCTTGACACGAGCTCACCCCCCAAAACCTGGGCGGAGACTGTCTGACGGTCATGCCACCCTGCCCCTGATCGTCCTCCCATGCACCCCCACACTACTCACAGCGGGGTGGGGACAGCTGGGCGATGAGAAGCTATTTCTTCTCCCTAAAACACCCCCACATGTTAAACCACGCAGAAGATTCCTGCTCAAAGTACCGCTTCTTCCGTGAAGCCCCTGCTGGTTTCCCAGGCGACTCGCGCACGCTCCCGGGTCCTGGGGCTCGCTGTGCACGCTCAGGTGGGGTCTGGCCCTGCTCCCCACGCCCCCAAGCACAGACGCACCACCCGCTCCCCGGACGCAGCTCAGCGCCCGCACGGCAGCGGAGGGGTCGCCTCTAATCATCAAGGCCCTGCGCCTCTTTCCAACTGAACGAACGCAGAGGAAACCTTCCGGGAAGCAGGTCTCAGGCCTCAGGGGCTTGGACACGACTCCGAGATCAGCTATGGCGAAGCAGCAGGCGAGGTTTGGGGTCGGCGGCGTCCTTCGTGCAGAGGCCAAAACTCACCCCTGGGGACGAGGCCTCGTCTCCAGAGCCGTCTAGCTGGATCCACCACCTTCCCTTCGGGACTGCGCGGAACAACTTCTATTCCTCCAGCTCAGGCTTCCTGGAACCTGCAATTTTCCATTGACTGTTCCCCTGGGAGGACCTGCCACCTCCTCCCCACAAAGGACCACCTTCCGGCAGACTGCGCTGGGGCCATTCTCTGGTTCCATCTACAGGGACCAACTTTCCTGGTTCCAGGTTCTTGTCCAGAAGTTAAGCTGGGGGACAGACTGTCTCCCTGCTAGACTGTGGACTACATACAAGCATGCAATTGGCCTAGTCCATGAATGATTTCCAAACCCCAGTCATGTTGAGCACTCCTTGGAGTGGGAACCACTGGGGGCTCATATACATATATGAGAGGGGAACACACAGAAGGACACAAAGACACCTTCGTGGCCAGCGTTCTGGATGCGTGACTGCGTTTTGGTCAGAGGATTTGGAAGCACAGCTAAGTCAAGACGTGCTTCTTACTTCTTCTGCAGACAGGACCGTGGAGGCACGAGGCAGCCCCACAGCGGGTGCCCCACATCTTCTGTACAGCTTCCCAGGTGTCTGGGTGTAGAGTCAACACCTGTCAGGTGGCTGTGGGAACCCGCTTCCAAGGGCCCTGAGGGCCAGCAGGTGATCACACAGGCAGTGGTGATGCTTCTTAGCTCCACTGTTCTCACACCCACCTCCAGGCTCCAGGACCTGCCCCAGGGCCTGCCTTAGGGTCCACTCCAGGGCCAGCTCCAGGGCCTGCCCCAACCAGGGTCTGCTCCAGGGCCTGCATCAGGGTCCGCTCCAGGGCCAGCTATAGGGCCAGCTCCAGGGCCAGCTATAGGGCTTGCCCCAGGGCCTGCTCCAGGGCCTGCCTCAGGGTCCGCTCCAGGGCCAGCTATAGGGCCTGCTCCAGGGCCAGCTATAGGGCCAGCTCCAGGGCCAGCTATAGGGC
>PVIW01003517.1:0-78914 GCA_004026585.1 Noctilio leporinus | reverse complement strand
GGCAGCTGCTCTCCATCGGGGTCAACGTGGGGTCAGTCCCCGAGGCCCAACCTCTAATTCACTCTAATTCACACCTCTAACATTTGTGTAAGCATTTAATTTCCTGTATCAGAGTACCCCGAGTGACAGTTCCTGTTTCCCAGGGCTGTCGGTACAGTAAGCAGGGGTGGGAGGGGACAGAGGCCCGCTGCTCCCATCTGTTCCCCTCTGGAAAAGCTCAGGGTCCCGGCAAAGAATTCACCACCTGCTCCAGCCAAGCCCTGAGGACAACAGCCCCTGCCCCCTGAGACCGGCCACTACGAAGGGTTTACAGCTGAGAACGCTCCTCTCTCCTCTGACCCTCGGAGGTGACGGTGCAGCTCCTGAGGGGAGGAGTGACCTCTCAGGGGTGCGGAAGCTGTTTCCCTGCCATGTGGGCGACGGGTCCCGAGCCGCAGGGTGGCCGCAGCTGGCCTCCGGGTTCGCATGGCCCACCCCTTCCCCACAGTTTGCAGGTCTTCGTCCTGGCCACCTAGGCCCTCCCACCACCCCTTCCCCTCTCGGACGCCCTGTCCCCTCTGTGCAAAGTGCGGGTCCTGACGGAGTGCAGTGCTTTCTCCTGCTGCCACCCGCCGCTGATCAAATATTCCCGGGCCTCCGATCAGCGCCTGCCTCCGCGGACCTCGGACCGCTCACGAGAGACAGCCTCCCCTTTCTTTTCTTTTTCCTCCATTCTTGTTAGATCTGCTTGCTCCCTAATCCAATCATTGGGACAGTAGGTATTTTCCTACAAAAACATCATACTGGAGCATTTTAAATGATAACGGCTATGAAGAGCCAAAGGGTTTGCTATGGGTGATTATTAAAACACATTCCCTTTCTATCTTTTGAGAGAGGAGTCCTTTTCCAGAATCCCAGGCCAAGCCAAGAGATTCTTTCCAGAATATTTTTCTGTGATTTCACCTACAGTTTGACCAACACGTAAATACATCAAGTTTCAGGATAAACACTAAGAAAAGGGTCCATCAAATTCCATCTGCACAACTATGACTGAATGTGGAGCCATAAAATACAAAGTCAACTCATCGAGTCCTTTTGGCCGACTGGTGGCAGAAAGAGATGCCCTTTGGTGATCTGGAGGGGAAATTATTGGAGTAGAGACAGACTCTGAGAGACCAGCTCTTTCTTTCTTTGGCCTTTGATGGAGCAGGACTATTTCAAAGGAGCTCGGGTCCTTTGAAACGTTGATAACGCACAACCCGCTGCTCCACCTGGAACTGCGCCCGCCGCTGGGCCCAGCGCGTGCGAGCCCCGTGCAGTTGAAGACGCCACCCCGGTGTCAGGCTCTGCTTCCCGGGACCGTTGCGGAAGAGGGCGCTGCAGACTCTTCACACCTCCAGCCGGGCTTGGGACGGTTTCAGACTCAGCAGCAGGCCCTGCTGACAGGTGTGGTTCTCAGCTAAGCCTGAAGCAACTTTTAGAAAGTCCCCTGTTGACTAATAGTCAGTTCACAGCAGTCCCAGAGAACTACCCTCTGGACATCCCCTTTGAACTTTTTCCCCTTCAGCAGGGCTCATGCGAGGAACTGTGATTCACAGAACATTCTTGCCTGCAAAGCAAGCATCTCCACGGGCCACCTGAAAATTCCCAGCAGCAGTTCCCTCATCACCACTCTTCTCCCTCACTCTCCCTACTCATTTCTAATGAGGAACCCATGGAAAATGCCAACCACCTACGGGCCGCGGCCTGAGCACCCGGAGCTCTCGCTGACTCCCGGTGAAGCCCGGAAATTATTTCCCTTTCCTTGGTGTTTTCCATTAAGTTTTTTCCATGGCATGCGGCATCATGATGGTTCAGGTGCTCACCCTTGCGGTCGGACGCGATCCACCCTGTGACGTGGTCGAACGTGGGACGTGGCCCCGCAGTGGGTCTCGCGCCTCTGACACGAGAGCTACTCCACTCTGGTAACTGCTCCCGGGGCTGGGCCTTCCACCTGTGACTTCCGTCACTGCCGGCTGGCGCTGCTCCAGTTCTTCCCCTTTCCGACCGGCCCCTCCCCGGTACCGGCGCTGTTCTCTGCAGCCCAGACCGGCGTCCGCTTCGACTGCTGGTCCACTTGGGCGTTTACTGTCCACGCACAGTGGAACAGGCAACTTTCTAGTGAAAACAGGGGACGAACGCTGAACCGAGCCAGGATGACGGAACCTCACCGTGAACAGGGAGCCTCTAGCGCAGCCCTTTCCGTAAACCCACCCCGAACGTGGAAAAGTGGCCACTTCGTGTTGGCAGGAACCACCGATGAAGTCATTCGATCGCACGAGGTGGCTAGTAGGGACGGTGCAGTTTCACTTTTCCAGTGAGACTTCACCGAAAGCACTGCGGAGCGCAGGGCAGGGAGGGACGGGACCGGCTCTCCCTCCCACCGCGCCAAGGAAACGGTCCGGGAGGGGCGAGGCGGTGCTCCAGTACCCACCCCCCCAGCAGCCGCAGCGACCCCGTCTGCCGCTCCAACTCGCCTTCTCCCAAGCTGGGGCCCTCTCCCTCTGCGCCTCGCACAGGCCCCGGCTCGCTGGCCTGGACCCCGAGACCCACCCGCAGGACTGCGTGCCTGCGGCCACGGCTGCAGCCCGGGGCCCTTCCCCAGACTGTGCCCGCTACCCGCGGAGCCGCCACTACACTGCACGGGGAATGAAGGCGCTCCTGGGCACTGACAGGCGCTCCGGAAGGCCGCACCGGGCGAAGGGCAGCAAAGGGTGTCCCGGGAGGCGGCTGGGGCCGCTTGGGCCATTCTGTCACCTCGGGTGGTGGGACTTCTCAGGAGGATCCGTCCAGGTTCCTGCTTCCAGCGGCACGTCCCCCTCCTCTGAAAAGCCCCTGCCCTGGGCGGCCCTCTTCTCAGGAGCTGCGTGGCCCGGGCTGGGGGTTCGCCCCCGGTGCCTGCCACCCAGGGTTCTCCCCTGCACCCCAACACTGTGTCAAGGGCGTTCGAAGCAGGTGAAAGCGCAAAGGCCTCTCCTGAGCGATGCGAGACGCAGCTCCGTCCCGCACTGCTTCGCGCGCTTCCCCGAGTTGTGCAGCCACTGGTCCCATCCGGGGAGACCGTCGGTCCCCCAAGTTGCCACCACTGCGGGGCAGGACCTGACCAACCGCCCCAGATGCTTCCCTTGCAGCAGGTGTCCCGGGGAGGTCGAGGCATGACACCGGCAGGGGAACGACCTCGGTACCCAGGGGCTGGCCATGCTGGTTCCTCCGCGGCAGCACGGGGCTGGCGCTGGGAGCCTGGGGTCAGGGCAGGGCTCCAGGATGACCCGCCCGCTTCCCTCCAGGGACTGCACTGCAGCCTCAAAGCCAAGTTTCTCCAGGGAAAAGGCTCATGCTTTGATCGTTCAAGGGAAGCACCAGGGTGAGATGTTGGTCTAATTCTCTCTCCAGGACACCCTTTCCATAAGCCGCTTTTCTGGACGTCACTGCTGAGCCGCCAACACACTGGCGATCCCTCTCCTCCGTGGGTGGGCCTCACCTTACCAGCGGCAAGTCACACAAAAACTAATTCCAGCCGCGGGACTGTGGCTACCTCTGGCCATCAACTTGGTGAAGTTTGCACACCAATTAAATCCTGGCACTTAAGAAACTCATCCGCCTTAGGGTGGGCTCTGCGGACAGCAGGGCAGAGGCCCCAGGGGAGCCAGCCCTGCCCGCACGGCGCCCACCGACCAGGCGGGAGGGCGTGGCTACGTGCGCAGCCCCCGGAGCACCGGGCAGGACGCTAGCCCTGAAACAGGCTGGCAGGGAGCTGGGCTTCCATCTGTCACCTCCCAAACCACAGCTGCCTCGTCTGCCACCTGGAAGTAAAGCCGCTCCTCCCTCCTGGGGTTACTGAAAAGACTGGCCCAGCCTGGAAGACAGAGCACGAGCGAGTTCCCACCCTTCAAATGCCCTTCTTCCTAGATGTGCCGCCTCCAGCCGGTTTTAAAACATCCCTGACACCAGCTGTTCCACTGTCATCTGCAGGAAAAAGGATACCTATTTCACAGTATTGCAGTGAAGACAGACTGATGCATGTGGGGAAAAACAAAGGTGTTTACGCTCTCAAGACCTGCAAGTCAGCTGTTTCATTTTGAAACCAGTGCGCCCTTCTAGCAAAGACAGCTTGAGATTTTTTTCTGAGAAGTGCCATGCATCAGAAGTGAAATGCAAGGGAGGTGAATTATCCTGAAATGTTTGCTGAACGGTCTGTGGCGAGAGATGCAGGAGAAAGCGTGTGGACCGATCAGTGCGTGTGGGTGCCTGTCAGCCTGCAAGGTAACCATGAGAACATGTGACCGCAGGAGGAAAGACGCCTGAGAAACTGACTGACTGTGCGCACTCTCCCATCGCTGCGTTTTAAGTAGATCACGTGAAAACGAAGCAGCCACCGATTCCTGGAAATGGCCACATTAGTATGAATTAGTATACAAGGCACCCTGCAGAGATCGTTTCTATCTTTCTCATCTTTCTTTTTCACCTATTTCCTGCACTGAGAATAAACGGACACAGGATGGTTAGGAAGCCAGATTTAATTTTTCAGTCCAGATGGGTGACAGCTGAACATCAGAAAGCCCCTAGATTTCACAGAACTAAACGTTGGTGTTTCTTTAATGGAAACCCCCATGGGGTGCAGGGCCTGCATAAAGTGCCTTGGAATCATACTTAGAAATGGCCTTGGTCTCCTTCTTCTCACCTAGCTCATTTCATCAAAATGTCTTTGCGTGTTTTCCCTCTGGTTACAAAATAGTGTCCTACTAAGTGATCTCAAAACGCTAACTTGAAAAACAATGCCCTCTGTAAAGACCCTCTTCCCTACACTAAAATATAAAATATATTCAGCGTCACCGTGTGATAGATGGTTTTGAAGCCCCCAAATTGAGTGATTTTTGAGCAGGAATGTTGGACAAGGTGTGCCATAGCAAGCCAGTTCCTAAAAAGCCTCGTAGATGACACCCTGGCATGCTCATTTGCAATGGAAGCACTAGCCTCTCATAACCCTCGCACGTGAGCCAAAAGGACTTCATACGCTGATGCAAACTTGGGGAGGAACACTGCCCAGCGCAAGACAGCAACTGATGAACCTGATGGAGCAGACTGGGGCCCTGTCATGGGTGGAAGAGAAGCTGACGGTGTGCAGCGGGGTCCCCCATGGGAGATAAGCCCCAAACTGGATTCCAACGTGACAAAGTGCAGATAAGCATAAAAGGAAGCTACAGGCTAGCCTGCAGGACTTCCCAAGAGGGGGAACTTGGATGTGGAGTGCAAATTTCTCTCTGTGGGGATGAGAAAGTCTTCAGGACACACTGTGCTCCTGCACTTAAAGGAAGTGGCTGCTCCTAGTACTGGCAGCTTGAGTCATACGAAGCAGGGATTTTGAGAAGCAGCTCAGACCTTTGACCTTGAACTTTGAGGTTCACGACTATTCCAAAGGTCATCTCTTTGAAACTCAGTTGTCTGATTTGTTAAAAAGGAATAATGACATTTCTCTTTCAGGATAACTTTAAAGATCACATCACATGGCCAACAATGGCTTAAATGGTTTAACAGCTGTTCCCTCTTTTTATAATTCACTGTCATTGTTACTTTTACGAGCAGTGTAAAGTTACTCCCACACCAAATCCAAAGGGGGAAAATGGCACGAGTGTTGCCTGGGGCACTCTTTCTCTTTTGAATCAGTAGTGAAATCAGTAGTTTTTAACAAGTGAAAAATTGACACAGGGTAGCATGAAGTCTCCTAATAAGCAGCTCGATCTAGACCACACGACTTACTGAACTTCACTCCTTTCCAAATCACAACACTAAAGAGTCGCTGCATGAAATAAGCCTCTGAAGTGTGATCTGCATTTTCAGATGCCTGGACTAGGCCAAACTTCCTGTTGGTGATCAAACGATTGCAAATATAATGTGTTATCAACAGATGAATGTTAATTGTAGGAATCAATTTCTCGTTCTATCTGGGACACACCCAAAGTTGAGTTACCATCTGACCAAAGGACTAAAAGAAGGCAACGCTTCCTTAACTGTGTTCGAGTTTTGCTGGTGGAAGCATGGGCTGGAGGTTAGGACAAGTGGTTGGAAGTCACACTCCCAAGAGCTATGTCTTGCTGTCAGTGACGCATCGGCTGATTTCAGAATAGATATTTGAACGGAATGAACCTATTCATTTATTCATATTTCTTCTTCTAAAACTCAAATGCTGTCACTCTAGAAACAAAGTCTAATACTTCATCTCTAAAAACTGCAACAATCCATGTTATGTGATAATCGGTGCACTTCTATTCATCAACAGATGCACGAAGGTAAACGTAATAGTGCTCTGAAGGTCAAAGTAGTCATCAAATGAAAGTAAGAATGGAGAATAAAATTTTGATATGAATGGGTTGCTGCCCACATTCAATATCTCAGCCAGGAGGAGTTATGGCTAGGAAATAATTCGATCAACCAAAACGTTAAACAAAAACTAGGGTCACTGAATTTATGGGAATTTTTTAATTCAAAGGCTTAACTATTCTCAGGCTCCGAAGACAGCAGACAATACGGCACTTTGAGAACCAGGAAACAAAGGAGGCGTCACCATGTGTTGCCTGGAGGAAATGCCCTGTTGTTATGGAGGGTGGAGAAACTGAGGCACAGCCCAGCAGCTGCCCGGAGTTGAGGACATTGGGAATGCAGGCACACCAAAGTTGGAAGAATCAGCAGGAAAAAACAAAAAACAGCAAGAAACAAATAAATGAAAAGGACAAGTAACACAGAGAAAAGACCCTGGAGTTTACAGAGGGCCCTACGCCTACTTTGAACACTGCTTAGCGCGTGTCCGGAAGGCAGACAGCAAGGAAAGAGCCACCCCAGAGCATGAGCGGGAACCAGACGAGAGCCCCCAGGAGACAACCTAAAGTTCACAGGGTCCTCAAAAGGGCCCCTTTCATTTAAAGGGACATTCGCTGAGGAAAGGCACTGTGCCCTCGCAGCTGAGCCCAGCAGTCTGCGCAGCTACACGCACGCCCACGCACACCCCTGCACCCCGCCTGAGACCACCCCGCGGCCAGCCTCTAACCCCTCAGGACTCCGGGACTCTTCCTGAGCAGCACAGAACAGCCAGCGCTCCTGACACAGCAAGTCAGAAAGTAAAAATGAAACAAATGCAAAAAACTTCATTTTTTCCCTGCAAGCACTTCTTAAAAGTTCTTCTAATTGTTTCCTTTCTCCATCCCTGACTGAGATAATGGACCTGTCACGTATGCGTTTTAGGTGTGCAGCATAGTGATTTGTTGAGTGCGCGTATTATAAAATGATGACCACAATCAGCTTAGTCAACATCCATCATCTTGAAGGTACCTCTTCTTTTCTGGTGATAAGAACTTGTCAGGCCTCTCTGAGCATGTTTCAGATATACACACGGAACTGTTCGCTACCGTCATCATGGTGTACATCTCGGCACCAGGACTTACTTATCTTGTGACTGGAAGTTCACGCCTTTGACCTCCTTCCCCTCCCCCCTCTGGCAACCCCAATCTGCCCTCTGCACCTATACGTCTGGTTGTTTTAGATTCTACAGTGCACATGAGTAAGAGGGTACAGCATTTGTCTTTTTCTGACAAATTTTATTTCACTTAGCACAAAGCCATCAGGATTCACCCACAGTGTTGCAAACAGCATGATTTCCCTCTTTTCAATGGCTGTATAGTGTGTGTGTGTGTGTGTGTGTGTGTGTGTGTGTGTGTGTATACATCCATTCCTCCATCAATGGGTCATTTCCATGCCTTTGGTATTTTAAATAAATCTGCAAAAATTACGGGGCTGCAGAGCCCTGGTCAGTTGTGGCTCAGTTGGCTGTGGGTTCGATTCTTGTCCTGGCATGTGCCTGGGTTGCAGGTTCAATCCCTAGTCCCAGTGCAACCAATCGATGTTCCTCTCTCGCATCGATGTTTCCCTTTCTCCCTTCCCTACTCCCCCTCCCTCCCACTCTCTAACAGCGATCAAAAAGTGTCCTCGGGTAATGATGAAAACTTTTTTCCGAACTTATAGCTAAAAAGATAGCCTCCAGGACAAAAATGCTAACCCTCACATTAACTGGGAGGAACACAAACACCAAGTAAAACAGCGAACTATCACCCAGACTACGTAGTGGAAAGAATGAAAAGCGGGACCTAACGTGGTGAGACCGCTCATCTGATCACTTTTCTTTTTCTCACGCACAAGGGACACGGGGGACTGCTGAGCAGGCCGGAGCTGCGCCTCGGTGGCTGCGTCAGGAATCCAGGTCTTTGCGTTTCTGCTCCACTGTCCTCAGCCTGAGGTGTCACCCTCACCACCCTGAGGGCGGCAGGCTGGCTGCCCAGGCAGGTGATGAAAGCGGAAGGGCAAAGGGAAGAAGAGGTCGTAGTCAAGTTCGGCCTGTACTCTCTGGAGGAGTAACTGGCACACGTGAGTATTATTTACTGGGTGAAAAAATAAATGCATTTTTCATGTCCCTGACAGTGAGTGGGTTTGGTGCCACAGTACACCCTCCAAAATAAGCTAAGCTTAACCCTACGCTCGCACTCAACACAGGTGATGGGATTTCCCACTGATCTGGCTCTCCCCAGACGACGTCCGCCTGCAGGCCCTCTAGTACCCAGCAGGATGACCAGTAAGTACCTGCTGAACAACTAAACACGTTAGCGTCAGCCTCGGTCCTGAGCCCCTTTAGTCAACAAGCTTTTTAGTGCCTCAGGTGCGCCTGGCATTCCGAACATTTGAACAACACAGACTCATTCTTAAAATCACACAGAAACACACATTAGAAGAAGTCCACTTGGCTTGTAGAGATGGACACACAACAGATTCTACAAAAGCTTGGGAGGGAGCCAGCCCCCCAGAGCCCAGCTTTCTTTCAAGCACCCACTGATTCTCCCTCTTCTTTCTTCAAGCCCCACAAAGGAAGAGTTCGTGAAAGTGAAGGCCGCACAGTGAAAGAGGGTAGCCACAGTCCCTCTGCCAGTTAGAGAAAGAGGGGCGGGAAGTGTCAGGGGAGGAAGAGAATGTCTGGACACAATAATCCAAGGGGTTCAGCAGAAGAAGTCAAGGCATAGGAAACAGAAAGTCTCAGACAGAATAAACAAATCTGGACGGGGCGCGTAACTTAGGGTGCAGGTCCGAGGTGACGGAGGTCAGCTATGGCGCCCGAGCTGGGCTGTGGTCAGAGTGGACTGCAGTGGAGGCGCCGTGAGAGGCGCCCGTGAAAGCACCACAGCTCGGGGCTGGCCTGCGGCTTCAGAGGCACCTACAGCGGCCCAGCCTTCGGCCTTCGGGAGTGACCAGGGCTTACGGGACAGAAGGGGATGGCTTCTGACGTAAAAATATACAAGCCCTCAACACTTCAAACCCCTTTCATAGTTACTTCCGATGTGATACGCTGAATCAAACAACTTTCCTCGTAAAAAGGGAAGTGAAATAGTGACCCTTGCCATGGTATTAACTCATCTTCGAAGCTGTCCCAAATTAGGGGAAATTCTAAACAAAGGAGGGAAAAGTCCTAAAGAACTTGATCACTTCTAGGTTTCCTCAGAAGCTTTGAGCCTGGAGGGAACAATTCACGTAAAGTTGCTCCGGGTGAATGGTAAAATGCCACTGTCCACAAGGCCCTTGATTTCTCGGATGTGGTATTCAGGACTGCAAGGATCGTATAGTTCCTGATGCAGCCACCAAACTTTAAAGAAGCTTCTGAGCCCTGGCTGGTGGCTCAGTGGATAAGGCACCAGCCTGTGAACCCAAAAGTCACTGGTTCGATTCCCAGCCAGGGCACATAACCAGGTTGCAAGCCAGGTCTCCAGCCAGGTCCCCAGCTGGAGGCAGGTGAAAGGCAGCCGTACATGGATGTTTCTCTCCTTCTCTGCCTCTCCCCCTTCCCCTCTCTCTAAAAATAATAAGTGAATAAATAAAAATAAATAAGTAAATAAAGAGGCTTCTGTTTCCTCAGCAATCGACTGCTGTTCAGCAGTAAGTAGTGAAGTGGACAGTCTCCGAGAGCGTCAGGGACGGCGCCGGTCCCCCCGAGTCCTTGTCCCAGCCTGGCCTGGCCTCTCCGCGCTCTGGCCCAGCCCGCCCCTGCGGTAACGAGTGCAAGCGTCTCTCACCTGCTCGCTGAAACCGAACGTGAGAACAGAAACCCAGGCCAGAAGCATGGAACCAACTCCCACACACCCGGGCAGCCTCGAATACTGCTGGGCGCTGACTCGGGTGTTAACATCTTACTGCCTGAACTGAGTGTCGGGTCCAAACGGGATCACGCGGGGGTGGGGGTCACAGACAGGATGGCACGTCAAGGTGTTTCATCCAATCCCCAGAACAGGTCAAAGTTACAGCTTGGTGCTGAATGCGTGCACCTCTGACACGTTCCTAGGGTTCAATGGACTCAAAGCCTTTCATCTGATTAAAAAATAAAAATATGGATAGGGTGCTGGCCTGTGAACCCAAAGATCGCTGGTTCGATTCCCAGCCAGGGCACATGACCAGGTTGCAAGCCAGATGTCCAGCCAGGTCCCCAGCTGGAGGCAGGTGAAAGGCAACCATACATTGATGTCTCTCTCCCTCTCTGCCTCTCTCCCTTTCCCTCTCTCTGAAAATAATGAAATCTTTAAAAAATAAATAAGTAAATAAAGCACGCGATGAGAACAGGCCTGAAGACAGACAGTGGACGTCATCATGAGAAACAAGTGGCATGCCTCTGGACAGCGCCCAGCGGGCCAGCAGCCTGACGGTGCTCCCGGGACCATCGCACCTGGGGAAACAGAGAGACACATCCCTGCGGTGAGCCCGCGGCAGCAAAACCAGGCGGCTCACTGGAACCGTGTTCCGAGTGTGTCCTGCTTCTGAGACCTCAGCTTTGTGAAAGGCCTGCATTCGTGCCTGTCTCCTCTGAGGGAAAGAACCCGAGGGTTCTCCTCCTGGGGGTTAAATGGGGCGAAAACAGTGCCCAGCGTGGGGTGCGGCAAGCAGTGGAAGGTGCGGTGGCCCCAGCAGGGGCACCCTCACCACGCTCCTGCCTCGACAGCTGCCCCAGCCTCCCCCGCCGGTGGTGCCTGTGAACCTCTGAACAATTTCTGTCGTGCCTCTGCTAGGATGTTTGCTTTGGCATGTTCTGTCCTGGGTGATAGAACATTCCAGTCTAACTGCAAATAAGGCATCAATGTTCATATTGCTTAGTTTTCCATTTTTCAACTTGGGAACAAGATACTTGCTAAATTTTACTTGCAAAGTATTGCCAAATAGAGCCTGACATGACTACCCTCCCTTGTTGAAATGACAGTATCATAAAGTGATCATAAATGCAAATGATTCCGGTATGGAGAAGTATATCACAGAGAACATTAATCAAAGACTTCTTTATTAATTTCAAGAGTAACTTTGCAGATGGGCCTATTAATGTGAAATTTATTGGTAAGATAGGATCTAAGGTGAAGAAGGTTTACAGAATCACAAGAGCCCAGTTCACTGAAGGTCGTTTTCTTAAAATCTCTTCAATTACAGAAAGAGTGTGTTGATGTTGACTCTAAGTAGACAAGAACAGGACGAGAAAATGAAACTAGATTCTTATCTTGTTCAGTTTGCTTCTACTGAGCTCATTTCATTTCAGCAAGCTGCAAACCAATCAGCTGATTTCTTCACTTAGAAAACAACATCATAAGCAAGTCTGAAGTATTTAATCCTGTTATTCACAAATAGTAAGAAAGCCAGCGTCAGTGTCCCCACCAGCACTCTCTTTGCCTGGACGTAGAGAAAAGTCCTTCCAAATTCATCCTTGCTGAAGCCTTGCCAATAAACTCCGTGAAAAGCAGCTGCCACTGGGCTGCAAGCCCTGCCAATTGGCCTGCAGGAGCCAAAACGCCCAGGAGGTCTGAGTTCCCCACCACAGTGCTCATGCTGCTTTCCCAAATCTTGAAGAGCCTCTTTTCAATGCTGCGAAGCTTCATGGTTATAGGAAGGATCCGTTCTTTCATGGTTTTTATGCATGCTAAGAGGTCTCTGCTTGCTGGAGACCAATTCCTCCCGTTCCCAGGGGTGCTGATCTCAAATGCAGAAACAGGCAATGAGTAGGTTCATGTTGATTTTCCAGTAAACACCAATCGCACTTCTGTCTCACACTCCCAGATTAACCACTCCTTAAGCATTCCTCTCCTGTGACACTTGTCACTCTGATTGCTAGCTTAGATACCCATCTGCCACCCTGCCCTGGGAACCCTTAGGGCAGAGACCCCTTCATCTTCCTATTTGAAGTAGTCATGTCTGACACTTTGAAGTAGTCATGTCTGACACATTGTAGGCCTGCAAATAAAGCTTGTTCAATCAAGATGTTTTGTTTTACAGGTTAACATTTATGTTTATGCCACTGACTCTTACGGTATACATATATTTTTATTAATACATTTAAGATATAATTTCATGGGCAGAGACAATTTTCCAAAAAAGACATACAGATAGCCAATGGATATATGAAAGATGCTCAACTTCACTAGCTATAAAGAAATGAAAATCAGCCCTGGCTGGTGGCTCAGTGGACTGGTGCTAGCCTGTGAACCCAAAGGTCACTGGTTCAACTCCCAATCAGGGCACATAGCCAGGTTGCAGGCCAGGTCTCCAGCCAGGCCCATAGCTGGAGGTAGGTGAAAGGAAACCATACACTGATGTTTCTCTCCCTCTCTGCCTCTCCCCCTTCTTCTCTCTCTGGAAATAATCAATAAAATCTTTTTTAAAAAATTTAATAATAAAGAAATGCAAATCAAAACCAAAATGAGACATCACCACACACCTGTTAGAATGGATATTATCAATAAGATAAGAAATAACTAGTTTGGAGAGAATGTGGGGAAAAGGGAACCGTTGTGCCCTGCTGGGGGGATGTAAATTGGTGACCCTTCTACAGAAAACTGTATAAAAGTTCATCCAAAAAAACTAAAAAATGAAAAAAAATAAAATAAAATAAATAAAACAAAAAACCCTGAAGAATGAGGTACCATATAACCCGACAATCCCTCTTCTGGGTATCTATTTAAATAGTTTGAAAACACTCATTCACAAAGGAATATGCACCCCTATGTGCATTGCGGCATTATTCACCATAGCCAAGACATGGAAACAGCCTGAGAGTCCTTTGAAAGATGAGTAGATAAAGAGTATGTAGAACATATATACAAGAGAATACCAGTGAGCCACAAAAAGATGAAACAGTGTCATTTGCAACACCATGATTGGATGGATCCTGAGGGTCGTATATTAAGATAAGTCATGTGGGAAAGAACAAGAACCACACGATTTCACTCACATGCGGGATACAAAACAGAAGGTAACATACACAACAAAAGGCAAACACACAGGAGAAGACAAGAGAACGGTGACCACCAGAGGGGACGGCGTGAGGGAGTGGCGAAGGGTCAAGGGGTTTAACGCCTGCCAGTGGCGGGAGACCAGGCCTCAGGGGCTGCGCACACGGAAAAGGGGTCAGGCTTCGCACGTGAAGTCGTCCAACTTGCTATCTAAAGCTATTCGCCAACGTCTCCCCAATAAACAGAATAAAAATGTGTGGAAACTCTCTGTACTTTCTGCTCAATATTGCTATAAACCTCTAGCTGCTCTAAACATAGTTATTATTTTTTAAATAAAATGATACTAAGACCACATGGAGTACCCTTTCCTCACAACTCTCACCTTGTTACTTAAACACAATTTCACACAGGAAACGCATCAACCAGCCTATGTTCTTGAGAGCCATGGTTTCTTCTGTTGCTTTTACCAAGGCCTTCCCAATGTCAGCCAGAAGTCATTGACCCAGGGGAACGACTATTCAATTATCTGTCTTTTCCTAATGGATTTCACAATGAGGAGGCAGACTGGGACGCTGTGTATGTAATGGAAAGAGACCAGTTAATGCCTCACCAACCTTGCCGGTACAGCCTCCCAGATTTGCCTAGCTGTGCACACGGCTTTGCATGTGCCAGCCATCGGCCTGTGTGAGAACAGGTATGTTACTGGGCTGTGGACCGGGCTTCAACAGCCAGGTGATACAGGAATTTCAAGTGGACCTGCTCTGCATGGAACTTGGAAGCAGGCAGTTGTGTTTGCCGGCAAACATTTGAGCTCGAACGTTTATATTGAGGTAGCAAAATGTTGGAGGTTTAAAGGAACTAGAGGTGAGTGTTTATCTCTGGGCGAGACGTGCGGTCCCCAATGTGCTATCATAAGAACATTACTTTTGCAAACTGTTTTCCCTACCCTAACGAGGGTCAGGTCTCAAAAGGGTTAGGGGACTGCTGCACGGTCCACCGTCCTTCTAGACCTCGATGAACGTGCCTTCGCGTGGGAAAGGCTCTTGGGAGAGCTGCCTTGATCAAGTTGAGCCCTATTTACCTTTGACGGAATGATGCCCCAACTCTGAGGCCACGGCGCCTCTGCGGCTGGTATTGCAGCCCCTGTCAGGCTTGCCACAGCAAAGGAGTTCGTGCTGCAGAAACACGCTCTGGAAATCATCGGTACACATGGATGACGATGATAGTAATAGGAAATCATCGGCACACACGGACGACGATGATAGTAATAGCGGTCCATTCAAAATAAAGGTGAATCATTCCCTCTCTAACACACCCACAGTTAGCCAGAGGAGTGAGAAGCTGCTAGACAAAACCATGAGCAATGCGTAAGATTTTAACCAAGAAGCCAAGTATGGACAAAACCAGAGGAAACACACGAACAAACGCCTCTAAGTCGATGTCTTTGTACCCCACCCGTCTGTCCGGGCCCCGAGGCAGCCAGCTCTCCTCACTGGCTGCCTTTCTCAGGGCAGCACGGGGCCTGCTCTCTTTCACACAGCATGTCACGCTTGCTGCATACAACATGCGTTCATGGCTGTGCAGGAGGTGAATCTGAAGATGTTATCAATGTGATTCCGTTACATATCGTGTATCCTGATGACAGAACCAGGTTAGGAAAAGAGCAGAAACGTCTGTAAGTCAAACTTGTTTTGCCTTTTCACGGACGGAACCCCAAGGAGGTGGCTCTCCCGAGGGACCCGCAGTCCGCACACGGGCTGCTGCCTGCAGAGCCCTCTCTCTGAGCAGTGACTAGTCATCTAAATCCTCGGGATTAAAAATACTCCTTACGCTTAAAGCTAGACGCTAATCTCCAGAGGTGCTGCCAAAATTCACAAGTTGCATACAGTTGGATCTGTCCAAAATACACTCTTATTTTACCAGGAGTAGTGTTTCCTCTGATACTATGCAATTCTTCACTATCAGTCATATTTTTGTGTTAACTATACTTTGTTGGTGGTGGTTTTTAAATGTTTACTCTTATCCTAAGCAGAAATGTACAAAAATTAGTTTGCTAGGTTATTTATATTCCTAATAAATATGAAAATCCATGCACCCCTTAAAACCATCTTGTGTACCCCCAGTACAAAGCCTAGCACATGCCTGGGCAAACACTCAGGTGAAAATTTCTTGCCATGAAAATAAGGAAGAGACTTGAAGTGGGAAAAAGCTAAGAAATGGTCTCACAACTCTCCTTTCTACCAGATACATGCACAAATAATCCAACAAGAACGGACTTGTTTACTTTACACGGCTTCCTGGAAGAAAAAACAAAATGAACTCTTTTTAAAATACTGTCTGTGATCAGGTGAATTTTATAGTCAAGGACTAGCCAAAGCGTTGGGAGAATGCACCTCCACTCTTGACTTTCTACGTGATACAAGCGTTCCCACTGAGATGTTTTACTGAAATAGGCAGTTTTTGTGAAGATGCCAGCATTCCCCAGAACCAAACACGGATGCTGCCAATGCTTGTGATGTGTGGTCCCGGAGTGTTTCATATTCTTTCTTCTTAATCAAGTGACCTATTCTCACTTGGTTAAGTGTCAACCACAAAACATCAGTGCATGCTCTCTTTTTTTTCAAGACACGTCACGACCAGGCGAAAGGGGAACTTCCAGTGTCTGTGGCAACATCACTTGACAAACACTGGCTGAACGGCCCCAGCCTGTGTGCGTCACTATATAAAGCCACCGGGACTGGTCCTGCAGGCAGTCGCTTGCGAGGACCATGAGAGGCGCAGCTGTTTCCATGCCAAGGCTGGACAAGATGCCAGGAATGCTCTTCCCGGCGACTCCCAGGGAACTGAACAGAGCTGATCATTTGCTTCAAAACGATAAAATGCAAAAGCGGAGGCCAAAGACCTTGTAAGTGCCTTTGGGTCTCACCGGGTGCATTTTAGCTGAGACTTTCTTTCATTGCAGAAGAGGGGAGTAAGAGGGACAAGCATGAGCACTTGGTTTAGCTAGAACAGAACACTTACCAGTTGGGAGTCCTACGTATGTTCTGTTGCATTTTTAAAAATGAACCAGGATTGGGCATTAAATTGGGTGGGCATTTTCCCGGACCTAAATTGGCTCAATCTTAATAATAACTTGTTGCATCAACTATTTGTATGATTGCCTTCTGCCTTGGAGGAGTTTATATCAGGGTTTTTTTCACCAGTGACATGCACTCGTTAGCAAACAGGCAAACTGACTGCTGTGTCTTTTGTAGTGGCATGGACGTGAAAGCCTACCTGAGATCCATGATCCCACATCTGGAATCTGGAATGAAGACTTCTAAGTCCAAGGACATGTAAGTACACTGATACCCTGAACTATCATTATAAAGGTGGTCTATGCCTTCACTCTGTATTCTAGCAAGAGCTTAGTCCTGTGTGTGATGAACTTCATTTATTTTACCTAAGAAGCCTGAGGCAATTAGCACGTTAGACTTGTGTGTGACATATTTGCTATTTACTATACTGTTGGAGCTTATGTACTTAGGGTTTCATCACATTTCACAGGCAGATATTTTCACATAGCAATTCCATATGAAACCTTATTTCAGCAGTCATTCTAAGGGGAATTTTATTTTCTTGTAAACTTTCATCTTTAGTAGAACTAGAGTCTCAGTTTGTGACGTGGCCAGGATGCAGCAGCCACTCTGAGTTCATTGTGCTGACAGGAACGTATTTACCAATGTGCGTAACCCTCCCGCCCGGCAGGCTCTCCGCTGAGGAAGTGAAGCAGTGGTCGCAGTCCCTGGAGAAACTACTTGCCACCCGAAGTAAGTGGAAGCCAGCAGCGGGTGTCCCTGGGTTTAGCTCAGTACCTGGCAGACCGCATAGCTTCGGTGAGACTCAGGATTCTGGACGGGGAGCAAAGCTGTGCTCTGGCTCTCGTGCAATCAGGACAGTTCCCACACCCTGTGTCTCACTGTCATGTGATGACCACTTGGCCCTGAACAAAGTTGCCAAGACGATCAGATGTTTTCACAGACGGACCATTAGAGAAGCAAAACTTAAAAGTATGCTGGGGTCCTGAGGTTTCCAGTCTTTAAAAGAAACCCAAACCTCTCAGCCTATGAACTGTTGCTCTGAAAACTGTGTAAAGAATGGGCCTGTGAGTAGGAGTCATTTAGTCAGTGAATTCCCTGCATGTGGCAAGGCTTTGAGAGGCGCCAAGGATTCAAACACCCTGACACAGGGTCCTGAAGTAGCTGAGACACACAGTCTACAACTGCGATATGTGGCACATGACACATGTAGCAACACACACAATGTAAAGAGAGGGTTGTAGACAGTCTTGTGGGGCCTTTCTGACGGGAGAAGGTGAAGAGCGAGACGGGCTCGCCCGCCCCCTCGTGGCCACTATGATTCTAGGGCAGTGGGCCGTGTCAACACTGCGAGTGGGGGCTCACCATCTGCTCCCCAGGCTCCTTCAGGAGACTCGCCATGGAAGTGGTGTACAGGTCAGCCACACACAGCAACGGTGCAGAAAGGCCCATCTGAGAGCCTTCGTGACACTTGCCAATACAACCAGAGCATCACACACGGTGATAATACATCACTCGCAGTTTTTGACTAATAATAAATTGGGTGGAGAGTAACTGAAAAGGTCAACATGATGCTAAGTCCTTCGTTGATGTTTGCTTCCCTGAGATACTCTATATAGAAAAAGCGATTGCTCTGTAACCAGCAGAACAGAACTGTCAATTAGTTAGCTGATGGAAGCCAAGCACAGGTTGGCTGCTACCACTAAGCAGCTAAGTGACCGTCCACAACTGTGTCTGGTCCCAGGGAAACTATAAATGAAGGGATCTCTAAGGCCTTTCCATCTCTACAAACTAGGACACAGCTAGCTCCCAACTGCCCCCTCTCACCTTTGTGCAGTACTTTTTTCTTGCAAAATTGTTCTTTGCGATATTCACTTATTATGTGAATAATAATATTCATAGGTTATGAACCTATGGCTTGGTTAATATGCATTATCTCACCCCTAACTCTTCTTCTTTCTAGCTGGTCAAGAGGTTTTTGGAAGTTTCCTGAAGTCTGAGTTCAGTGAGGAAAACATTGAGTTCTGGTTGGCTTGTGAAGACTATAAGAAAACAGAGTCTGACCTTCTGTGTTGCAAAGCAGACAAAATATACAGAGCATTTGTACACTCGGATGCCGCTAAGCAAGTGAGTATTAAGTTATTATCATCAGTTTCTGTGCCTACGCAGCCAGGCGAAACTCTTTCTGAGAGCCATGGCTGCACTGCTAAGAATTTAGGTGCATTCACGGAGTCCAGGGCAGTGACAACCTAATTTTCTGTCTGTGAAAAGACCGAATAAAAAAACTGAAAACTAGCCCATTGTGTGAGGCTGGGGCAGAGAGTACTGGGTTACTGGTCAGCACTGCATACAGTGAGTTCTTAATGAGCTACCTGGGCTTGGATGTGGATTAAAAAAAATTTTAAACACAGATCAGTGTAACTAAACACTGCAGCAGCGAACACCTCCAGTTAGTAGCGGTGTGCACCACCAGCAAAAGTTTTCTGCAGCATGTATAGCTGCGCAAGGTACCCTCTCCCACAAATCTCAATCTGCACACCACTTTTTGTGATGCGCGCCACTTGCACGGGTGTTTAACTTTTCACGCCTGCCCCTCCGCATCACCAGCTATACAACAACCGGGAGCAAAGACTTTCTTGCAATATTTCTTTTTAACTCCTCCACGCAAGGATAGGCATTCAAGAGAGAACTGATTTAAAGCAGGTCTTAGAGCCACAATCTTAAACTGCTTCAACACACACACACACACACACACACAGGGTAATATCATAAAATATGCAACAAATTGGAAATGTATTATTATCAACTAACGAGGATCTCCTTTTTAGATCAACATTGACTTTCGGACTCGAGAATCAACAGCCAAGAAGATTAAAGCTCCGACCCCCACATGTTTTGATGAAGCCCAAAAAATTGTATATACTCTTATGGAAAAGGACTCGTATCCCAGGTTCCTCAAATCAAATATCTATTTAAACCTTCTGAATGACCTTCAGGCGACCAGTCTAAAATGACCCGCTGCCTGGAGGGAAGGAGTTACAGTATCAAGTGCAGAAGGAATGTTCTCAGATGGCCCCCTGGGCAAGCAGTGTGGCCTTTTTGGGCAGCTAGGGTGGCCCAGGAAAGGGCAAATGACTCACAAGGGTTAACATGGAAGGGTTAACAGGTGCAGGGCTAAAGACGGGACATGAAAATTAAGAGTAGGAGGAAGGAAGGAAGGAAACGTTGGTACTGTTTACAACGCAGACCACCTACATCCTATACACTGAATGGAGGTTGAAACGACTGTGACATTGCTGTGAGCTTCAAGGCCAACTGACATTCATGCTGCGTTTTATCATATAGAGAGTGTCTGGAGCTGCTGAAACCTCTTTAACTTGGGTGACTCATTGACAAGCATTTATTTTTTCCCCAAAACATCATCGCTATGATTGACACAGTGTTCTTCGTTTCATTGCTTTGGCTTGAAAGACATGATGAAAAGAACGATGTATTTAATTAACTTAAGTTCTTGCTCTACTAGGAAGTCAGAATATTATTTGTAAATTAAATTATCAAGTGCCTATAATAAATGTGAGTTTTGTATTAAAATATGGAAAAACAGTTTGTTTAATTTCCCTTGATATATTTTTAAACTGGTATTTATTCCTTTGATGTAACAAAAATTCAAGCAAGGGTCTTCCATTTTCTTCAACATCTAAAGTTCACTTCTAAAATGAGATGACTCAAACAGTTCCTGAAAATAGGTGCAATCATAATTAAGAATTTGACACATTTCATTGAGTCAGTTTACCTTTGTATAATCTAAACAGTTTACTTAGCATGTGTTCAGGAAAAGTAAGGATTTATGGGCATATTAAACAATTAAGGGAACAAACTTATATTTTTATATGTGCATGGCAACTTTAAAATTGCAGTTAAACATTAGTTATTTAAAAACTAACATAAAACTATCATCCAGATAACCCTCTATTTTATGTACTGTGTGTATGAGACAGAGTTCATCAGTTTGGTCTCTGCTGTCACAATGCATAAAGTCGAACAAATGTAACATGCTCTCGTCCGGTCAAGCTTCAAACGGATGAGAAACTGAAACCTTTAAAAAAGGAACAGCAGAGTTATTTCAAAAAATAACCCAATTAACAAGTGATATTTTATGGCAGTTGACACCACCGTGAAGTGCATACAACCCAGATGCATTTTCTCTGTAACGTCCACAGGAACCCTGTGTCATTTGAGGCTGAGGAAGAAAGAATCCCCACCCCGCAAACTTAGCCAGCCTTCAAAACTCCCTGGACCGGTAACAGAACAAAACAGCCCTTTCAGGGTCGCGTCCCAGGCCCACCGAGTCAGAACCCCGGGGGATGGGGCCCATCATCTGCACTTTGGAGGAAAACCCGGTGACTGAGGTGACACAGCCACCTGGAGGGAGGGCAGGTAAATCTAGGAGGACGCAGCCGGCCTGTTCTGTGGTGAGACACTGCCCCCCACCGACAGGAGGCACTTCCTAAATTGCAGGTCGACACCAGCCCTAAGGGTTGCCTAAGTGGAAAATAAGCCGCTGGCTGGGAACCGCAGAGAGGTAACCATGGAGACGCCTCCGCCAGAAGCAGCCCCCCTAACCACACGCAGAGGCCAGGTGTCCTCCGCACAGGCCGGCACACGGCAAAGGCGGGGCCGTGTTCTTGAGATTCCAAGGGACAGAGTCCCAGGGAGCGCCACCTTCAGCTCCACTCCAAGGCTGGGCGGCTCACATCACGCAGCAGCTGGGAAGGAGGTCCAGCTCTCCATCGCGGTCATCATCTTCCCCGGGTGTTCTGCTCCCCCCTCGCTGCAGCGCCGAACCCTCCCACCATCTGTGGGAGCGGCTGACCGCCCCCTGCTCCCCGTGCCTCCGCCCTAACGGAGGCCACCGTGGCCACTGCGGCCTGGCAACTCCTGCCAGTCGCTGCCGAGTTCCCAGCCCCTTCTCCTCCACCCATCACCATTTTTTTATTTTTGCTCCCCTATGTCCCCATCCCCACCCACCCATTCCCCCAAAGTCAATCCCACCTGTTGTCCATGTCCATGGTTCCTTTATACTAGGTTCTTGTCTAAGCTGCTCCCCTTTCTTGCCTCTGCCTCCCCCCAACCCCCTACCCCCTGACCACTGGAAGCCTATTCACTGTATTCATGTATCTGTTTGTTGTTAGTTTTGTTCATTGTTGTCCTGTAATGGGTGAGATCATGTGGTTTGTCCTTCACTGACTGGCTTATTTCACTAAGCATAATACTCTCCAGTTCCATCCATGTTGTTGCAAAGGTTAGGAGTTCCTTCTTTCTTTCTGCTGTGTAGTATTCCATTGTGTAAATGTACCAAAGTTTTTTGATCCAATCATCCACTGATGGGCACTTAGGCTGTTTCCAGCACTTGGCTATTGTAAATAGTGCCGCTATGAACATAGGTGTGCATAGGTTCTTATGAATTGGTGTTTCAGGAGTCTTTGGGTGTAGTCCAAGTAGTGGAATCGCTGGGTCAAAAGGCATCACCCTTATGGACATGTCATTTCCCAGGACATGCAGATTTCTCCTTCTGGGATTCCAAACGCCTCCCACTACTCCCCCCTGAGATTCCTGCCTGCCTGGACATCACGCTGGACTAGCTGCTTTTTGTGGAACGAGTCCTGGTCTTCAGTATTCCCAGACCTTTGGTTAATCTCTATCTGAAATTCTTTTTGCTGCCTCTTCCCAGTGTGGAGTCCCGTTATTCCAGGCTCAGGAAGAAAAGCGCTTCCATGAAGGCTTTCTAGTCCTTCCATGGCTGCGTGGTGACAGCCACTGTCCAGTGGCGGTGGGTGCGCTGAGGCCACGGGAACGCAAGCCGCTCTGCCCCCAGCTCTCTGTCCCGGGACACAGCGCAGGCCCTGCGGGCTGCAGCCTGAGTAGTGCAGCCCACACTCTGGTCCGGCACGAAGGTTCTGGTCTTTGTCTTGGTAAGATGCCTGTTCACAAGCCATCCAGTTTCTGGACAGATGGTCAAAACAAGTGTTTAAGACACCTCTTCATTGCCAAAAAGAAGAAAGTCATCCTAGCTGCATGGAGTCAAGATATTACATACTAATACTTCAAAAGAGTATTTTCGTTTCATTGGCATTGTTTCTTTGGCAGTGCAACTGTTTTTGTGAAATGCAATCAGCTCTTGCAGAGGGAAGGGGAGGGGAGAGGAGGGGAGGAAAGGAAGAGGCACACATACATTAAAAATAGGAGCAGTTGGAGGCCCTGACTGGCAGCTCAGTGGATAAGCACCGGCCTGTGAACCCAAAGGTCACTGGTTTGATTCACAGCCAGGGCACATAACCAGGTTGCAAGCCAGGTCTCCAGTCAGGTCCGTAGATGGAAGCAAATGAAAGGCAACCATACATGGATGTGTCTCTCCCTCTCTGCTCCTCTCTCTTCCTCTGTCTCTAAAAGTAATAAATAAAATCTTTTAAAAGAGACGAAATAAATCTAACCACTTGAGCTGAATTCTCAGTTCTGGGCTGGGCTCTGCTGCCTAGCTAAAGCACCGGCCTTGATAACGCAAACAATGAAAAACTCATTTATTGAAAAAGTAAAAACACTTTTATTTTGCTCTGACTTCCTTCACATCAGTTCTGATATGTGTATGGTAGGAAAGTAGGACTCGACTCCAACCAGGCAGAAATGAGGGTGATGACATACCACAAGGTGTCTAATAAAAAGTACATATTAACCCACTGAGTTCACACGGAGTAAATTCAAGGTAATCTTTCTGAGTGTGTGAAAACACAAGCTATTTGGTGCTAGTAGGAATCGTGGGGGATTTACAGTTGAAAGTTCCTGCTACACGTAGAGGAAGGAGGCGCAGGCAGGGCCCACGCTGTCCCACGGGCCAGCGTTACGCTCAGGCTCAGGGCAGGCTCACGGCGAGCAGGCCGCCACCTCCAGAAAACGAGGCGCCGGCTCGCAGTTTCATCCCCTCTCACAAGCCGGCATCTCACAAGCTGAAGGCGTGTCAGCTCAATGGCACAACGGTGTGTCTCACTCCGTGACAGAGCTACGCACCACTTTCCTACGGGCGAGTCCGTAGCAAAACGTGCCTCCTCTGTGGAGGGTCCCGTGCCCCTTCCAAGCCGGGACCACACGGAAGCCCAAGTTTCAGCCGGGCAGGTAGGTGGAGGGCGGTGGGCGTCTGCAACGCCCCACGGGGGGCGATGGGGACGAATTCCCCCCTCCCTCTATGGAAGGGGGGCCATCCGCGTGACAGTGGCAGCCCGTGAGACTGGTGGAATGTTCTAGAATGTTCTAGCACTCGCTCCCCGTGCACAGGGGAAAAAAGAGGACCAGGGGCTTAAAGTGAGGCAGTCACGCTCTTGACACGTTATTTCAGTCATTCTTACTCTAGCTCTTCAAAACGTGTGAGGTTATTTTATTCATTGATGGATAGAGGAAAAAGACAGGAACATCTGGGTTGCAATATTCCTCCTTTATCCCTCAAACACTCACCTGCTGTTCTGGTCAAACCTAAAGTAAAATCTAATAGAATCTAATAAAAAATGTGACAGGTTTGGTCTCAGATCAATGCTTCCCAGTAGTCCTATCTTTAATACTCTGCCTTAAAACCCTCAATTTGAATTAGCTATAAAACTAGTCTGTACCCTAGTTTAGTGCTTTTTCCCTTAAATGGGTCAGTTAGTTCTGTATTTACAAATGACCTACTGTGATCCAGTCACAGGCAGGAAATGTTTTCCTCCTAATAACTGCCTAACCCACTGGCAACTGTTGGCAACTCTGACTAGCATGATTGTCATTCCCACCATCTTGGTGGCAGTTACAAGGGACACAGTGGGGGAGGGGGGGGGCTCAGAGGCTCTCAGTCCCTCTTCAGAATCCGGGGCTCAACCGCGTCCTCCTCCAGCAGCGTCCGCATTGTCCGCATTGTTTCCCTACCGCACCGCCAGCCACAGCCCCTGCGGGGCACCCCAGGGCAGCAGCGACCATCTGCGGGCGGCTGCGGAGAAACGCAGCGCAGACACAGGCAGGACCAAGCCCAGAAGGGCTGGGGCACGTCTGTCCCAGGAACCATGGCTTCTCTTTCCCTTGAGAGGCAGCCAGGCCCCGCCTGCTCACCAGGGTCCTGCTCCCCAAACCGGCCTTTGCCACGGAGAACAAACGCGGCGGAGATCTGGGGTCGCGGGCCACGGTGACCAGGGAGCTTCCATCCTGACGCGGGCGAGGGATGCTGCCGCGTGTATTTCAGTTTCCTCGGAGAAAGAAAGCCCCTTACTTCATCTCGGAACCCACGTGGGGCCGCCCTGGGAAAGCCGGGCCGTGTTCCTTAGTTCTCCCAGTCGGCCGAGGTCATCTCCCCGCCCTGGGGATGCCCTTTGCGATAAGGGCTGCCTGGGAAGAGGATGGAAGTATGGATGAGAACAGTCTGTGAACAGCTTACTGCAGATACCATTTACCGCAGGAAATGCCAAAGAAAACACAGAAAGGGGAGGTGAGGGCTAAGAAGCAGGACAAGAATCTGCGATGGAAAATTCTGCAACTGATAAAAACATGACGTGGAAGCGAGTTGGCCAGCACTTGCACCCCCGGCCTGGGCTGCAGACACCGGCGGGTACAGGCACTTGGGGCCTGAGCTGCCGGCCGTCAGGGCAACGTCAGCACCGCAGGCGAAGGCCCAGCGGGTTCTGGGAAGCACCTCTGGGGCTCGGTGGGACTCAGGCAGGAAGCCCACCAGGGAAACTAGGGGGCCAAAGGGCTTAAGAAACAATTCATCCCCAAAGAAGAGAGGTCTGCGATGCACAAGTGACTAAAACCAGCAGGATGGAGCTGCACAAAGCCGGCTACTTTGTGTGCAGTGGTGCCTGGCACTCTCACTGCCCTTGAGGCGGGTCCAGAAGGGACAGCAAGGAAAGAGTGAGAAATTCTAGAAGCACAGTTGCCTGGGAGCAACCACTGGGAACTCACGGTCGTGCAGCGCTCAACACAGGGCCTCGTTCCCAAGCCCCGCTGGACGGGCTCACTGCATGCGAGCGGACCACCCCACCCCTGGGAGGACGGACCGGCACCCACGCTCACAACAGCCTCGGGCTTCAGCCAAGGGAGACGGCGGCAAGTGTGGCTCTGGAAGGAGGGAAGAACGTCTTCCTCCCCCACCTGGTCGTTAGCATTTGAGAAACGACAAGATGAAAGTGGTGGCCAGGACGTTGCTGACCCAGCAAGGGCCGAGACCAGCCCGTTGGGAGAGCAGAGCGGGTCCGCTGCGGCCCCCCAGGACTCGCTGCCGTCACACCGGCCAGAGCAGCGTCCACACGCAGTCCGAGCGGGTCAACGGGGAGGGCGCTCGACCCCTGAACTGCGCCCATCATCGGCGACGCTGACGCAACACCCGGTGTCTGCCGAAGACGGACAGTCCGTCCGCTTCAAAAATGGCATCGTCGGGTATCAAATTAGCCTGTTCCGTACCAACAGGTTGCAGCGAAGGAAGGCAAGGCCGCGCGCGGGGAGCGTTTGCTCACTGCTTACTGCAGGTGTTGGTCGAGGCTCCTGGTCCGGCGAAGAGCCAGGCACGGCAGCGTTACAGGTGCACCGTTCCACCGGCTGCAGGGAGCTGCGGGACGCCCCCACCACTTCCCGTGCGAGAGGGAAGCCAGCGCCGAGCGAGGAAACACACCTGGCTCCCCAGCGGCGGACCCCCCTCGACTTCCAACCCAACTGCTCTTTCGCAGCTTCGGGATGAACAGGTTCATGATGAACATGTGTTGACACATGCCGCTGTCGTCAACAGCGGGGCGCCCGTTTTCCTTCACTGCTTCGTGCGTTACCTTGCCTCCTGTCCTGTATGTTGTTTTCCATAGTTTTAAACGTTCAGTGTCTCTGGGTGACACTGGGTATTATCTGTGAAAGGAATCTTCTGCGCTTCCCGGGCTAAAATAACAACTTGGTTGCTGGTGACTCACTCCGCAGATATTTCCACGGTGACGGAACTGCTACTTCGCAGGAGGGAGGCTGCTGAGTAATAACCAGCCGTAAAAATAAAGAACCAGAATTCTATTTTCAAAAGACTGGAGGCTAACCTTGGACTTAAGGAAAAACCTCAGTGGTGGCAGGTGAATCATTCCATGGCGGAGGCTCATTTGACTTCCCAAGAGAGGGAGAAAGAGGGGGAAAAGGAGCAAAAAAAAAAAAAAAGGAAGGGAGAGATTGCTCATGCTGGCGCTGGGCTGAGGAGAACCTGGACCAATGCTGACCTAAGAGGTTGGGGGCAACCTCTCTTCTCCATCTGCCCCCCAAAACCACCATGCCTTCCGCATCCAGCTGCCATCACATTTTCCAGTACAACCCTTCTGCACAGTCAAATGTCATTTTCCGTCTTTCGGGTCCCTCTGACTTTCTCTCTCCATCTTACCTGAGGCCAGGAGCTCTACAGGGACTTACATTGTGTCCCTTCCACCATGAACTTAGACTAGTATTTTTTTTTCTGAGTTTGTATCTCCCATGAGAAGCAGCCAGGTGTCGATTTTGTAAAATCTCCTAGACATGTAGCACAACGCTTTCAATAACAATTGCTTGTAAATGCATTTCATTTGAAAACATGCCGGCACCTAGGGCTCTTCTGCATCAGGTAACCGGCTTCATCCGGCCCCCTGCACCCGCCCACCACCGGCACTGCCTGCGACCAGGGGGGCTGTCGGCCTGGGTGCAGGGAAGAGCCAACGCTGAGAAAACTGCTTCCAGAAGTTGAGCGCCCTGCGGTGGACCCAATGAAGGGAGGAAAGTCCTCTTCCCTGGTCACCCGCCCTCCCAGAGGAAAACTGCCCAAGCCCTGTGCTGTGGCCCCGTGTCCCCAACGCACAGTGCTGACAGCACCTGTCGGTCTCCTGCTTTGAATGATAATCATTGGACTGTAATGTCTACGATGGCAAATGTCTCACTGATTTCTGCACCTCCATTCCCTAATATTTCTGATAAACAGGCATGTTTGCTAAACGAATCTATCGATAAGCTTTCATAGCAGTGTGCACTGTTGTGTTTTGGGCAGGGGATGAAGGAGTTAGGGAGAAAAACACTACACAGTCCCCACGGGTAGCTGAAAGACAGGAGGAAAGGGAAAGAATTTTCTCCTTTGTTCCACAGGAAGGGAAGAAGTGCCCTTTCACCTGGAAGTCATACGTTCTTCTCAGTGGAAGCCTAACTTAACGCTGCATTATTTTCCTGATTCACAATAAACGTGTGCCCTTTTCACTAGGCAGCGTGTCTGTTCAGTGTTTAGTATCTCGTTGTTCTTTTCTGAGAGTATTTTCCTCAGCGGTTAGAATCGAAGGGCCCAGATGGCAGAAGGGACACGGAGAAGAAGGATGGTACATGGGAGAAGGGGAGAAAGTGTCCCCAGGTCCTCGGAGGGAGTGGCAGCTCCAAAAGCAGAAGTGGGAAACGGGGAAGGAGCGAGGGGGAAGTGCAGGGGGCTGGCAGAGGAGCTCAGCTGCTTCCTGTGAGGGCCGACCTGCCATGACATGCGCCCCTAACGTATCCAACCTCCCAGACACACCGACACGCGCTCTCTCTTCTCGTCCTTTACTAGTGACTGCCCTGTGCAAGCAGAGCAAACGTGTTCCCGTTGCCAATGAGGTGAGTCTGAGCGCAACTGCCCTGAGGCGCCGACGAACAACACTGACGAGGAAATGGGGGAAAGACGCAGGAGGCCGTGCAAACCATGAGATTCGGGGTCTCCAGCTGCCCTTCACCCTCAGAATCCGGAGGAAGCGCGGCATGGTGCCCAGGTGACACTCGCTATGAAAGTCACACTTGGGGACACTGTTGCCCAGACCTCAAAGAGGAGAAATGATCTGCACATGGTTTCTGAAAATAGACTGTCTACTGGGCGCTGAAACAAAATGGTACAGAGGGATGTGTGGAATTTCTACCAAGCTAGACGTGCGACTAGTCCTGACCTGAGACGGTGAACCCGTGCTATGCCGCGGTGAAAGGCCGCTGGGAAAGGGTCTGAGAAAGCCCTGCTGTCACTCACGCTTGCGGCTGGCGGCAGGAATGACGGCTGGAGATGACAATCCCCACTGCAGGCCACTCTGCCAGCCGCTCTTCCTCACCCTCCAGCTCAAGGGGGTTCCCTGGTTTCGGGATGTGCTCAAACCATGTGAGGAGAAATCCCCAGGGCATGACAGGTTACACTGTTGAGAGATTTTCAAGGGAAAAAGTAACTATAGCTAAAGATTTAAAGATAATTGTATAGATGAGATTTATAAATATAAATAATAGGCATACAGTGACTCATGAAAACCACTGTTAAGAAGGACTGCAGACCATGTAGACTGCATTTTGTAACAGGTGAGAAAAGTAAGGTAACTTCTCCAAAGACACTTACTACTGGTAAAATGAGGACAGCCCATCCACTCAGAGATAGGATGACTCTACTCCTTATAACTTACTTCATACTTTAGGGTTAGCGTTCTTCAAATGCTGTTCCCAAAACAAATCCTAACACTCAGACTGCCCACCCAGTCCACACCGTACTGTATGCAGGACAACGTATCACTCCATGAACATGTAATGTAAAACACCATGTCCTGAAAAGCTTCACAGATAATCCAGGTGACAACAAAATGACACCAGGGCAGCTGGGGCACAAGGGCTCGCAAACCAGTACCTGAAAATGACAACCATTCACCTTTGTCATTAAATGACGCAAAACACAACTCTTCTGTTTTCTGTGGTTATTCGAGAGGAAAGAAAGCACCAGTCCTTGGAAACTTCTGAGGGAAAAAAGGAAACCAAAAGAGGCATTTGCTTCCTCAAGTTTATTTAAAGCCCAAGGGTGGTGATCGGCTTTTGAAGGGCATTAACCACCGTCTTTCTGTCTCAAATGCTCTTTGGCTCTCACCCACTCAACACTTTTTATAACTAAGGCCACTTACTCACGGAACCAAAGGAAGTAACCAAGACTAGTGGTTGCCCAATTATTTCACGTCTTAAAAAGCTCTATGTGACTTCAATAGACATACACATTTGCCATGGAAGTTTTTAATATCGCCCTTAAATTCTTGGGGGAGGTGATGCGTTAAGAGACTCTCCTGCAATCTTGCACCTCAAGAAAGTATCCTCTCTGTGAGATCCTGTCCTGAAAGCCACCTCCCTGGAGCTCACGCGCCCTCTGCCAACAGCCTGCGTGAGGCCATCTTTCTCATCCTAGCACAGGCTGCTTTCAGGCGACACTGCACAGAGGTCCCGTTCATGTTCATGTGGCTTTACCTGACAGAGGCCCTCCCTAGAGTTTGAGCCTGAACACAGGACTAGGATTTCCTCCTGCCAACTTCCCATTCATACCCCAAGGTACTGAGAACACGGTTCACTCTAGATTCTTTCATCTTGCTCCCAAGATGCCCTATCTGCTCCCAATTGTCCAGAATGCGAGCGTCAAATGCACCCTGGAAACAAGTAAAATCGATGGGTGGCCATGCTGACGATATAAAACCAGGATTTCATTTAAATGTGCCTGTGACTTCGGAAATAATAGCCCCTGACTACGCCCAGCACAGAGGCGAGCACAGTCCTGGGGGGAGTGCCAGGTCATGACAGCGCATGTGACCACCACCACTCTTCCACTCAGAACACCCTGCCCTGCCAAACGAGGAAGGAACGCAAGAGGCATCAGCTGACTGTGAAGAAGTTGAAGTGATTATGTGTTACAAGCGATGAAGAGATTTTTGCCCTCAACACGAAGCTAGCCATTTTTCCATAAATCAGCATCACTTGTTAATGCCGCTTCTATTCCAGGCTTCCCCGCCAGAACCCTAGGACCAAAACTCACGCATCGTTTCCTATACTCAAGGCCTTTATCCAAGCTATTATAGACCTTGGCATCTCATTTTCCAAAGCATCAGTAAGATTCCTTTTTTCCCTCTATTCTAGCTCAATTTAATTAATTTACTTAGCAAATATTGATTAAGATCTCACCCTGTATCAGGCAATATATTTGATGTTAGGGTATAATTAATTTGTGTCTCCATCTCATTCCAGAAAGTAATATAAATGAGTTATAAAGTTATGAAAGGGGAGGGGAGGGAAAAGAAGGGGAGGCACACACAAATTAAAAATAGGAGCAGTTGGAGGCCCTGACTGGTGGCTCAGTGGATAAGGTGCTGGCCTGCGAACCCAAAGGTCGCTAGTTCCATTCCCAGCCAGGGCACAAAACCAGGTTGCAAGCCAGGTCTCCAGCCAGGTCCCCAGCTGGAGGCAGGTGAAAGGCAACCATACATGGATGTTTCTCTCCCTCTCTGCCTCCCTCCCATCCCCTGTCTCTGGAAATAATAAATAAAATATTTTTTAATAAATTAATTTTTTTTAAGTGCTCGCTGGTAGCACAGTGGTTAAGGTGCCAGTCTGTGAACCCAAAAGTCACAGGTTTGATTCCCAGCCAGGGCACATAACCAGGTTGCAAGCCAAGTCTCCAGCCAGGTCCGTAGCTGGAGGCAGGTGAAAGGCAACCATACATTGATGTTTCTTTCTCTCTCTTCCTCTCTGCCTCTCACCCTTCCTCTCCTTCTGGAAATAATAAATTAATTTATTTATTTTTTAAATAGGAGCAGCTGGGAGAAAACTAAGACTAAGCACATAAAATGGAATCAGGAATAAGGTTTAAAATCCACCCCATGAAGATACAAAGATTTCCTCTGGCTGAATCAGAGTTGACTTTGAATGTTTTAATAAAAGCAAAATGGGACAAACCTGGCTGATTTCACAACCAAGTATTCCTGACATGGAAACAGAATTGCTCAAATGTGCTATTATTCTTGCTCTTGAAAGCAGAGAAGTCTTTTTCCTCAAGGGTCCATGTGAAAGTAGAAATGATCAAATGTCTCCCATCTTTGGGGGGAAAATATGATACTCTGAGCTCCTCTCAAACTACTTTCCTGTTATTGTCCTTCTGCCCACATTTTCTTGACTCACTTCCTGTTCCCCCCTGCACAGAGCTTCCACCCTCACACCGTCGCTGAAACAGCCCTGGACACGCCACCTGCCCCGCCTGCCCCGGCAAGCTGCCCTGCGCTCCCTGACGGAACGGTCTGCTCCAGGGCCCTTGATGGGGCTGCTCCCCGCTGAAGAAGCTACCCAACAGCAGCCGCATCAAACCGAACCCTCCCTCCCCACTTCTCAGGTGCCCGGTCCAGCTCTGTTTCCTGTCCTCCACCACGCGCCCCCGCGTCCAGCCATGGGGAGGAGCACAGGTGCTCCCGCTCCCCAGATCCCCCTCGATTTGACGCCTCTGCGCCCTTCACTCACGTGGTCCACTTGCCTCTGGGCTGCATGCAGCCCTGCGCCTGACGCGAGAAGACCAGGGTCCCACTAGTCTGCTGGGGTGCACTGCACTGGTCTGGCTGCTGGCTTCCTGCCTGGCACAAGGACTTGCATCTCTTCTTCGGACCACCACCCCTTGTGCTGACCTAGATCACTCTGGGGGGACCCCACCCACCCAGGCACTAATGACACCCCCACTGCTGGGCCTCCACAAACGTCCCGCCGTCCGGGGTCTCTGACGGGAGACTGCCGCCTCGGCCTCCAGGGACAATGCCCCTCTCCTCTCCCTCTTGACCGGCCCTTGTTTCGGACCCTTGATTAGAGTGACCACTTTGCTCCCCGCAACAGTCGAGACATCCTGGTCTCACACACCGACCGACACGCCCACTCCTCAACGATTCTGGCTCACGCTCCAGAGCTGCTTAGACTGGAGCTCACTGATCTGCACCCCTGGTGGTCTTCCGTCTGACCCACCCTCATTCAACCCCTTTGTTAGAGGGGCCACAACGGAATCTATTTTGCTCCCATGCAGTTTCTAGGTCTCTCTCTTTCCCCAGCTTCCATGGAGGTAAAGATGAAAAATAAAAATGGCATGCATTTAACATACAATGTGATGGTTGATATACTTATGCCAAAGTATTTCACATACGCTGTTGTGAAAGAAATACCACAAGCTAATGAACACATCCATTACACCACATAGCTTTCTGGGTAGTGTGTGCGCGCGCAACAATGATCCACTTTATTAGCACATTTCAAGTAACTACAGTTATTTTCTACCAACATGTAACAATCATCATTATCCTCTCTGCTCATATGAGTCCCACATGATTTTTATTTGGCTGTTCCCCATTTTTGAAATACAAATTCAAATCTACCCTTCGAGTCCAACTTTAACAAAAGTATTCTAATGTTTACTGGTATATAGTTCCCGAGCTTTATATTAGTTATAATCTGTACTACATAAAATAACATCTTTGCCTTCTCTATTCCTACAAGTATATAACACACTTGTTGCTACTAATATTGCACAAATGTTTTATTTCCACATAAAATCATATTTTAATATTCAAGTTATTTCAGAAGAGAGTTATGTGGCATTTTTATAAAATAGATTATAAAGTGTTTGAACTATAAGCTTTACACATATATAGGTGGAAAGATATATACTAGATAATTTATATGATGTCAAAGCTGTAGAAAATTTTAGTCTCAAGCTTTCAATCATCTTCCAACATAAATTCTATCCTATTGTTAGTGTTCACCGAAGAATGTATATTAAGTAGCCTAAAGGCTAATTGGGATGGGTTTATGTTTGCTACATAAACCCTATAATATAGCAAATTTCAGGTGATCTATATTCTCTCTTAAAAGATTATAGTTAATTGTTCCAATATATGGTGTTGCAACTTTCTTGTATATTAAAAAATTTTTTTAAGTATTTCGCGTATGACCAAATTTGCTACAAATTACACTTTAGTATTTTTGACAAATAGATAAAATTTGGCTTTGAAGGATTAACAGAAAGTAGCTCTCAATACAACACGAAGAAAATGAGATGGCCATACCGCATTTCTAGGCTCTAGGCTCTGGAATTGCTTTAGGAACCCATGAAACATGAAAGCACCTGCTGACACCAAATTCTTGACATAACTTTCACTTCAATAACATGTAAGCTGTGTGCAAAACGGTGGCTCTGGATAATGTTTTCTGATGGCTTTTAAGACTCAAGTCTTGGGGTTCAGATCGAGCCTGCCCCCCCCCCCCACAGCGATGTGGTCTTACACAGTCACCTAGCCCAACTTTTCCTCTTGTAACAGAAGAAAATGAAAACTAATTACCCTTTCTTTCTCAAACTAACATGAAAAACATATGTGATAATAAGCAAATAATGAAGTTTTATATACAATTTAGTATTTTATGAACGTATACAACCATGTAAAAGCTAAGTCTTTCAAGACTATATTCGTTCAACTTGAAATAACAAACATTTTATATTAATAGCAGACGATTTCTTCCCGCCTCGGTTGCTGGTGAGTGATCAAAGTTGTTGCTGTAAATAAATGGGCACTAGGATATTTCTAAAAAATATATGTGGCTCAAGATTAACTTCTTCCGCTTTGTGGTCATACATGTCTGACCACAGGGGCTATTTTTAACCATGGCCTATGCTTTTCAGTGACATCTAACGCACCCGTCAGAGGCGTCATCTTTAGTGAGACACGGGGATCATGACATGTTTGACTACAATGCACTTCTTTTTTGTTTTGCCTTTTATTTTCCTTCTTGTTTCAGCCTGTGTTTCTACTTTGGTGATTTGGAAAACATTCCGATGACCTCACAATATTGGCTGACACACGCTTAGAACTTTGGTTCCTCAATCAATAAAGCCAGCTGTCTTGGCCTCAGGGACTTAGCTGATAAAATGCTTCCAAAGATGGCAGCGAGCTGCCGTTGTTCCCAACTCTGAACTTCAAAAGGCTCCCAGGCTGAGAACCGCCTTTTCGGGGTGCGGGGCCTGCGGCGCAGGGCTGCTCAGTCCCAGTGGGAAACGCAGCGAAGGCTCGTGACCACGTGGTCTCTTGGATCGGCTGAAACATCATTCACGTTACGGAGTTACGAGTTCTGTGCGGGGCTTCAAAACCAAGAGCTCACACGTACAGATGCCCCTGCCATCCTACCTCCTAGCCCTGCGACCCTGGCAAGGTAGTTACCTGTATATCCGGTGAAGAAGGAGGTGATATTTCCCATGGAAGACTGTTTTGAAGTGTCGATGAAAATATGAGTTAAGGTACTTGCAGTAGCCCCTGAGCAATTAATAAAATGCTCTCCTCCCCTTTTCCCATTATCTATAATATTAGGAGTTTACAACGTAGGATTCTTATAATTATTCAGGATAAGACCCAAAGTTAGGTGATTGGGTGACTTGCTCTACGTCATGCTGACTGCAAACAGCAATGGGACAAGATCCTAAATGTCCCAGACTGCACCCAGCACTCTCACAATATGTCACAGCGCTAACCTACTTTCCTTGAACTGGTTTTGTTTCTTTATATCATTTAGCCTCTGCTCCCAAAATACTGCCAGCTGTGTGTGACTTGAGTGAGTCACCGTAAAACTACACCTGAGCAATGACTCAAAACTAAGTGGGCCTGATACTGTCATGTGTAGGTATAGCTATAAAGCAAATGATTGTGTTATGAAGTTCAGTAATGGAATACAACTATATCTCTATTTATATTCTATTTCTAAGAATTGATACAGAAATTGTGTCTCTATTCTAGTGTAGCTGCATGACCATGTGAGAATGTGACACCTATTAGAAAGAAACACATCTGAGACCCGAAGGTGTTAAAGGCTCAAAACCCTTTCCATGGGAGTTTCTACAATGTGTGAAGACATTCACTACTAAAATTTCATTAGTAGGCGCCATAAGATAGATCAAAAGAATAAATTTCACACACACTGAATCTATGAACTTTTTTTAAGTCCATGGACTATTACAGAGAAAATTGTTTCAACAAAACTGTCTGGGAACATCAGAAAGAATTTACTACCCAAATAAAATCCCTGCCATCAGAGTCAAATCCCCGACATACAGGAGTCCTCTGCTCTGTCTGTCCATGTGCCTATAACACATGCACGTCAGCATCCGGAGGTGAGCGTGCCCACAGTGAGCGCTGAGAGGAAGGTGGCCACCAGCTGCCTGCCCCCAGCATGGGACCAGCCACCGGGGGGACAAGGGGGGTTGGCACGAAGCTGGCTGCCACTGGTCGGCCGCCCACGCCACACTCACACCCACCTATCAGTAAGTTTCTTTCCGATCGATGTAACGCAGTTCAGAAGAACTGTGATGGATAAAAATGCTCCTTTACTACCACATTCACATTTCTTCCAAAGACACGAAAAGGTCAATATGCTCAATAACTTTTCCAAAGAGGAAATTACACAGACCATAACTCAGTGAGGATTCGGTATTTAAAATATGTATTTTAAACCAACAACAAAAAAATAGTGTGTGATTATCATACTCTTTAAAACCTCTGAAGTCAAAAGTAAAACAAAGGACTATTTGTACATTAAAATACAGACATACTTAGACAACAGAAATTAGAATATTAGATATTAAATCACAACTTCACCATGTGTTTTTTATAAAAAGGAAAATGAACGTATGAAGTGTTTGCAGCACGAAACAACTTAGGAAATAGCCACAAGAGACGGCCGTCGACAGCCAACACCCACAGCTCGCTGCCCCGAGCCGGCCTCACCCGCAGGGCTCTCCAGTTCCCCTTCGTGCCCTGCCCACTTCCGCTGCGCCTGTGCCCGCGCCTCGCCACTCGCCACTCGCCACTCGGGACGCTCAACAGCTTTCCGCTTCCCTGGAGAAGCAGGGGCCGCGCTGTTCTATCGGGGTTCCACAAGGGGCTCCGATACTGAGAAATCGAAAGCAACGACGAGGACCAACCCAAGAGTATGAGAGAGGCGAAGACAACCCAACGGGCCTTTTGCTATCCTTGCTTTACTTTCTGAAACAAGCGAGCGACTTAAAAAGAAAACAAATGCCATGACGGATGGGGCAGCCCCCCCTGAAAACTCCCAAACACCTTCCTTTTCAGCCAGAGTTCGTGAGGATTTTACGTGAAGAAAGCAAACGTTGACGTGCAGGCAACGTGTAGCATGTGCACAGCCTATGTCCTGGAGTACCGGGCAGAGGAGATGCGGCTGGCTCCTGTCACCAGCCATCCAGGCCCAGTACTGTCAACCGAGCACCGGGCTGCCCTTCCTGCAGGACCGTCAGAGGTGACACTGCTCCTCCGGGGCAGGGCAGTGACCCCAGCAGAGCCTGTCCTGGGTCTTTCCCGGCCTCCCCTCTCTTGTAGGAGTCCCCCAACCACCAACGGGATCCAAGACACGGCAAATGTCCCCATTTCACCTTGACAAAACTCCACATTCTGGTCACCAAAATCCTCGGTACTACAACGATTCCTGGTTCATGAAAATAGCTATGCAACATCTATCCCTAATTAGTCTGTCCATCTAAGGCTTTGGGAGAGAATTGCAAAGGTAAAAAAAAAACCTCAAAGTGTAGCTATTCACTTCCTGAAAAATGACCATCTGGCTTTTAAGTATAATGGCTTATAATGACACCTAGTGGCGAATAGGGGTATTTTGAAATCCCCCGTTTAATCAATCCCCATCCCACCCCCATAAATTAAGTCAGAGTGTTTCCATTTAAGAATTTCGGCACATTACAAAACAAGTTAAATACGTAAAATTTCCCTTTTCCATCACAAAGATGGAAATGCTCACAAAAATGGCTTGCAATTAAGAAAAGCCACCTTCAGAACTTTTGCTGAGTTAGATGTTGGCTGCCAACTGTAAACAGTTGAACAACAAAGACAGAAAAGCAGAATGACCTAAGTCCGGAGGGAATGCCCGGACTGCCATCAGTTCCCCCACAGCACTGGCACATGCGGCCGAATCATCTCACCTAGATTGCGGGGTGGAGGGAAGCCACAGGCGTGCCCGAGTGCGCCCCCAGTTCGCCGCTGTGAGGTGGGGCAGAGGCTGGGACTTGCCTGCGCCTGGGTCCCGTGGGGGCACGTAGGGACGTTGGACGGGTGGTGTTCAAGACACTTCCCAGGCGAGGGTCTACAAGTTGCGGCCAGTGGGTCACATGGCCCCTGTAGGTGCAAGGGCCACAGCCGGTGGAGGGTGGGTGACGGCTCTGAGCGCACACAGGGGCCGGGCGGGGCTCCCTCACGATGTCCTAACGCCCCCCCAACTCAAAGCATGTCCAGCACTGAAAGTCAAGGCCAACCGCAACTCAGGATGACCGGACGGGCCTGGTAAACAGTTCTTCCCTCCCTGCAACGGACGTGGTGGAGGGACTCTCGCCTTAGTTGACGGAACTAAGTTTTCTTCCCGGTGAATCTGATGTTTCAGGGCCGGGTCTCGGTGCCTAATTCATTGCTCTCGTTTCTGTCATCTCTCCCCAGGAGCAGCTTTTCGCACCGTTTTACCTCAGCGTCTGGTCTCAGCACACAAATTAACCTCTGAAGGCAGCACACCGCCAACCCACCCTCCCTGCCTGCTGGTCAGGCTTTGACAGACAGACAACCTGCTTCGCTCTTTAAAAATGTAGGTTCTCTACATCATCACTGGCTCACAGAAACCGTTCAGGAATCACTTGCTGTGGAACGTCCATGAGAGACGACTCTAGAGACGGAAAGTGGAACGTGGTTGGCAGGGCCGGGCGCAGACAAGGGCAGGTGGGGTCTCTGGGGGCTACGGACACGTTCTCAGGTTGGACTCCGATGCGGGCTGCACACCGTGCACGTACGTGCTGAAGCCACTGGATTCCACCGCCAGAACACGTGAGTACGGCAGCGTGTTAACTGGCCCTCAGCGAACTTCTTAAAAAACAGTGACCATTTTTGTAAGAAGTCATCTCTACGCTACCTGTATTTTTGCAGCCGGCCACATGCAGCTAGCTGCAGGCACGGGGGACGGGATGGAGCAGCCTAGGGCTACGAACAAAAGCTGTTTCTGCCGCAGCTCGTTCACATCTCTGGGAGCAGCCTCACTCTCCTGCCATTGGCCAACGCATCGCGCCATCCTCACCATGGAAACGTTCCCGGGGTGCGATGCTGTTACTCATTCTGTTTACAACCTTTAACTAAGGGAAAGCTAGCTGATCCCCAAGAGGGGCCGTTGGCCTAATATTTATACAGCAGCCGCTGTATTTGACCTTCAAGATGTTGCCTTTTGAGAAAAGAACATGCACTGTGACAAATTGCAAATGGGAAATAAAACAAAATCAAACTGGAAAATGTCTCTGCGCCAGAGTCATGAGTGCCTTGCAGGAAAACAAACTTCCCTTTAAGGTGGTTCTAATTATTCAGCGTCTCTGACGTGACGTCACCTAATCCAACCCAAATGCCGCCCATTCTTCGCCAATCCTGGCCAGCGGTGCGGCACCGCGCCCCACAGTCGGGGAAGAGCCTTCCCCTGCCCGCACCCACCCCGAGCCTGCAGGTCACGGCTACGCGTGTCCCCCAGAGGCCCACCCCTCACCTCTTCCGTCAGGTGAAGTTACTATAATGCTGGAGAAATTATTCTCAGCAAAGTAATCAGTTTCTTTTCTTAGGACAACGGACATCTAAACGTCTCGTTAACTAGACCCAGCGAAACGTCTGTAGGCCATCGGGAGCTCTGTCCACGAGCCCAGGCACAGCCTGGGTCTATAAACAGTGGCCACAGAAACAGGATGGGTCCCTTTGGGAGAAGACGTGGCTTCATATACCCCCAGGTGGAAAGCTCCCTAACAATTGCTCTCTCACAACGCCTTCCTCGGCCCTCTCCTCTCAGGCATGCGCAGCTCTCCAGGGTATTTCTAGGAATTGCAATTCAGCAATTGAAATCCGTTTCCGACCTACAGATAGTATCATTCATCCGCCCAAATAGCCCTGGGCCTCAGCAGAAAGTAAAAATAAAACAGCAAGAAATACAGCAAGTATATTATTACTTACATGATTTCATAGAACTAGTGTTTTAAACGGGTGGAGCTATTTAGAAAAGTCTGGGTGTTTTTCATTCGTCCTCAAGTTCAATACGTTTTGCTTTGTTTGAACTATCGGGCAGCAAGTGGATTTCAGAACTTTCAATTAGAGGGAGCCCTGTGGGGTTCTCTTGTGGAGCAAGTCAGCATCTTCCACCTGAAGGATCGTCCTTTAGCCTGTGTTTTTCTGTCGGACATTTTATGAATCTGGGTGCCGGCAACACACACTGCGTTTCGTTAGCGATGCCCCCGGGACACCATCTGAGACAGGTGAGTTCCACCTAGAAACATCGAAGTCCTTTTAGTCAACTCGACAGAAGCATGTTCAAAACACGGAGCGAGAGACCAAGTCCTCAACACGAAGTTAATTAAAGATGACGAATACACGCAGCCAGGGCAGGCCAGAGTGTGTGGGACACACCACGTGGGCCTCAGGCCTTTCTGGTGAAGAAAGAAAAGGGCATAGACCCCAAACCACGGGTTCCTACAGATTCCTAATGGCTGTGACAGAACGTTTACTTTAAAATGGGGCTGTAGGATCAGTCTACATGCTCGTCAGCATCGTACACAGACAACCAAGGTTTAAATACAGAAGTGCCACCCTTATTGTGAGTCTCTGTCACACAGCTGTCCGGCAAAGGTAACACGAAAACACACGATTTAAATTTCACATTCCTAGGTACCCGCTGCCTCCTCATGGAGGAGAAAAGCAGTAAGATGGGTTCAATGTCCACTCACCTGGGTCGAGGACCGAAATATCATTTTTTTAATAACTTACAACATTTGAAAATTTTTCAATAGAGTGTAACAGATTTCAAATTCTGTTAAATATCATTTTCTGCAGTATTTAAGCGTGTTAGGGGAAAAATGGATGTCTGCATATCCTGTCTTTCCGTAGGCTTTACAATAGTTTCATTATGTTATTTTCAGAGCCTAAAGGCAAATATTGGCATTGTGTTTTATTCTAGTTCCTTATTTGATAAAGACACAAGAACTCCATTGTTCAAATTTGCATGCTTCATAAAAACTTATTTGACTAAATTATACTTACAAAGCATAGCATCTCATTAACTACTGCGCTCATTGTGGGTTATAAAAGGCTACAGCGGAAACACAGGACTATCTCTAAGGAACGCTGACGAGGTGGGAAAGCATGCATTATAATCCTTCCTCCCAAACTCCACATTGTCGTGTTAGTGAGAATTGCTTAAGGGAACATTACAGCAGTTTTATTTTGGGTGAATCTGAATAGAAAGGGCGTATATGTACATTCATTGTTCAAGGATTTATGGAGCACTGGCTACGCCCATCTCAATCCTATGGTTCACGTGTGTAGTTGAAACATGAAGGGGAGAAGTCCGAGATTCTTTTGGTAAAGCAGAGAGAAGCCACACAGGCTCATCCTGAGTTCTCTCCTTAACACACCCTTGTCTCTGTGTCACTGGCCAGCTGCCTGTCCCTGGGCCCCTGGCCACAACAAAGACCTCCGTGAATGGAGGGGGGTGGGGGGGTTGTGCACCCACCATTGATTGCCCTGCACGCAGACTTGTTTCAATATTGTCAACAAGTGTTTAAATAGGGATCTGCAAAAAACAGTTTCATCCCTGCGGTTTAAAAATAATTAATAATAATAAAACAGGAACTACGGCCCAGCTGCATTTTTTCAGCCCCTCTGCTGTAGCAGAAAGCCATCACCCTGCAGAGTGACAGCTGACACAAAGAGCAGGGCGGTGACCACTGAGGCCGACAGGGGTCAGCTTCCCAGCCGCACCGCAGGGCCTGCGTGCCTCCCGCTGTCCTCACTTACAGATGCAAATAGCGGTGCTGTCTGTCTGCATTAACAAGGATGTGCTGAAGTTCCAGTTTCCTTGGTCATTCATGGCAGTTGGTTTTATTTTAAAAATGAATAAATCACATTATTTTATATTTTTTAAAAAAGGGATTATGGTAGGCAAGACCTGTCTTGAAAGATCTGCTCACTACCAGACACCTCAAATTACTACGAAAAAATGTCCCAAGTGCCCCACCCCCACCCCCACTTAAATGCATAGTTAGTGCTGCAGAAAGGAAGGAAAGTCTCCAAGGAAAACAGGGAAGCCTACACCTGACTGGCGGGCGAGCGCTTAACACAGGGCTGACACAGCATCACGCCGGGATCCTCTCCCGGCAGGCAGCCAGCCTGCGGTCAGGACAGGCAGGAGGGCCACCCAGGTCCCTCCACGTGCTTGCTCATCTCCAGGGAAAGGGTAAATGGGCAAAACTAGTTACGTGCAAAACTGGTGACAAAACCATGTTTCATTCAGCATCACACCAGGTGCACGCTCCCCGGATCTGTCATTTCCGTGCACCCGACCTGTGTGGTCCAGGAACCCCCGCCAGGAAGGTCACCTGGCAGCTCTGGGGTGGACATGCCTGGGGCTGCTGCACTACGCTGGGGTCAGTCTCCTTCGAAGAGAGCAGGTGCCAGCAGTCCTGTTCTCAGGGGCCCCAGAAGAAAAACACGGACACACTAGAAGCTCTTAGACGTACCCCACTCCAAAGTAAACAACAGGGAGCTCTCCCTTGTTCCGGGGAAAGAACGTAGCTTTCCATCCTAGCTGCTAAAGCCGCCTTCGATTCACTGGGGAAGCAGCAAGACCCTGACTGGCTGGGACTCCCGCTGGCGAGGACAGCACAGGCCAGGAAGCGCTCCGGTGACAGTGGACACCAGGCAAACTGGGAGCATCGCCCATCCCCTTGCAAGGCCAGGAGAGCGGGTTCAGAGCAGGCGCGGAGAAGAAACCAGGACTGGCGTTAGCTTAGCGACCAAGATCTCCAGCCTGGCAGAAGCATGATTGTAACAAGGAGTCTTCACAGTAAGTCATTTGAATAAACACAGACAAAATGGGTATCTAATTTTAATGGCTATTTCAGTGCATTTTGGGGCCGGCACAACCAGGTGTTCCAACCTGAGTTGTCACTGTGCTTCCGCCTCACCCGGGGCAGAAGCCGACACCCGAGTTTCTGGTAGGTGGCCAGAGGGGACAAGGCCAGGCGGCGAGGTGCGTCCCCCGCTGCCGCAGTGGGGCCACCATGGGACGGGGCATCGAATCAGTGACGATGCTCTGCAGAGACACAGCACGGGAGGGCCGTGCCCACAGAGGCCCCAGGAACACTGGGGGGCAGACCCCCGAGTTCAAGCACAGCATCGCCCGGACAAAGGACGCAGGTGGAGCCCGGGAAGCTAAGGAGGTCAGAGGGCGAGCCAGCACCTGGGGACGCGGGGCGCACGTCTCCCGCCTGCTGATCTAAGGCAGCTCTGAAGAACAAACTAGCAGCCTGACAGTTTGACCAAGGCGCTACTCAGACGTTTCTTGACTTTTTGGTTCAACACTCTGTACCTTTGTAAACAAAGACTTGATTAAAGCATTTTTAACTCCTCGAATGAAGAAATGTGCAGCTAAATCTTCTGTTAAAGACTCAGGAGGCACAATGTGACAATCACATCAAACACTGTCTTTGCCGCCCTGTCTGTCTTGGTTTTGTCCTCTTTAAGTCACTAAGCAGGACCTGGCCTTTTCCACAATATGTAAGTGTTAAGCATTATAGTAAATGTTTCCGTGATTTATTATCCACCCCCTTAATTTTCAGTTTAAAGGAAACGAAAGCCTATGTTCAATGAGTTTACTTAAATTATCAACAGTAGTTGCTGAGTGGTACCATAGTAGGAAACTCCGTGGACACTCCTGGAGGACCAGAGGGTCTGAAAGTGGGTGATCGCTGCAGGCGCGCAGAGAAATCGCTCCCTGTGGGGGTGAGAGCAGCGCCCACCCCGCTGCCTGGTGGACTGTCTCACCGAAGAGCTCACCAGCGCCTCTGAGGGGATTCACCGGCCCTTTTCTTGCTGCCAGAGTACGTGAAAACTATGACCTATCACCTCTCCATTAAATTAGGGTACATGATGCGCTCTATGTTAATTATATTTTAGATAATATATTAAAATACACAGAATATGGTAAAATGGGTGAAACGTATGGTGATGGAAGGAGACTTGACTCCGTGTGGGGAGTACACACGTGATGTACCAATGATGTGTCACAGAATTGTACACGGGAAACCTATGTAATCTTACTGACCAATGTCACCCCAACAAATCCAGTGCAACTTTCAAAATAAAAAACAAAGCTAAGTGTGTTTACACATTCAGGCATGAAAATAGGACTATGAGCTCGCGGGGAACCAAGGACACACGGGACAACTCTCATGGGCAGGGCGGGCCTATTTCCCAAACCGGCAGCTCCAAGATCGCCGCGTTCCGGGCGCCTCTTTGCTTCCGGATTTTATCCGCACACAAGTACTGTCTTAAATCTTCTCTCATTTTGTGCATTTAAACGTGGGTTCCTCTAGACTTAGTTTGGCTGAAACAAGTAAAGTGATCAGGAAACAGACCCCAGTTCATGAAAACGCAGAAGGGCCGCTCACCTGGTGACCCTGGTCCCGCCTAGCCCAACCGCTCGGTGGACCGACGCAACCCTGCTCTGACCCCCAGTGGGGCCCCGAGACCCTTTACCGGGGACACTGAACACGCTCTTCACCTGGTCCCTGGCCAACACGCGTCACGCCACAGCTGTCCCGCTGCTCAGCCCGTGCAATGCCCAGCGTCCACTCCGCTGGAGATGCTCGTGGTTTGCTGGGTCCCTCAGGTTCCAACCCAGCCTCCTCCCAGGGCGTCCCCAGGGAGGAGCTGGGCAGCGAGGAACCCGGGAAAATGGGCGCGTCCCACGCAGAGCCTGGCTCCCCCCAACAAACCCACTTCCCGCACCGTGCGGCTCCCAGGCTTCGGACTCGAACTCGTCTGCCTTTTCCGGCTCCAGATGTAGGGACCCCAAACCCGGAAACACAAGCAAAGGCCACCTTCTACCTCATTCGGCTCCCAAGTGCTTTAAGAAACACTCCTTCAACTCCATTCCCAACTTTTCCACTGTTTCAGTCTAGCATTTCTCACCACCCCCCGCCATTCTGCTTCTCACACACACACGTGCTCGCTCTTTCTCTCTCTCTCTCTCACACACACACACACGCACACACACGCACGGGTGGTTCGATTAGACACAGCACAAGGACGTTGTGTCTTGTAACACATTGTCTGAGTAACAATCTCATCATACTCTGCGTTCACAGTCCTCGTCCGCAACCCTGAGTTAGTCCAGACCTGAACGTGAATATTAAGAAATTGGAGCGTAATGGAGAGCTCAGAAATAGCCCCATGAGGGCCAGTGAAGGCACCCAGAAAGGGTTAACTGAAAAAGACACCCTTTAGAGCTGCCCATTGTTACAAGTCCTTAGTAATCTTGACAGACGGACTGGAACAGCTCTCAATACTTTGATAGCCAGTGTTTGCAGCAGCAGCCTGCTTAGTGGTGTTCAGTTTTCTGTTTTAAAAGGGAGATTTTACTTGAAGCTACACATTTTCTAAAACTAGAAAAATGAATTATTTTTCAGAAAAAAATTTGACTATTGCTTTGAAGATTTATGGAGCTACTGCTTCCAATCATATGACACTTCAGATGGGCTGATGCTGTCAGATTAAACCTCTTTATCAGCAAGGCATGGAGTCCCCAGCACTACTTTCCATATTCAGCAAAACCTCTCTTTGCATAGCTACGTGCATAAAAACAGGACGTTCATTCAGAGGTCACAGTGCCAGGCGGTGAAGTGCTTTCATGCCAGAAAAACAAAATGCTGGGCTCCTAGCTTTCAGAACCTGAGTCCACAAGGGTCCTACAAAGAGGAAATGAAATTGGACATGGCGGACCACTCTACAAGACACGCTTGTAAGTATGGGATTCTCTACCACAGCTGGTGCACACGGTAGTATCAGCTTGGTCTAAAGGGCTAAGGGACTTTCACCTCCACAGCAGGGCTGCTGGAAACGTTCGCAGGCTTCTTCTATGGAAAACCAACTAGTAAACACAGATGGGGCCAGGCCCGGCCCTTCTCTAGCTAAAAAGAAAAGGAACTTACAGTCACACACACATAAATGAAGCTGGTAAATGGGGCAACAAAGGAATATCACAGTTTTAGAGTGGAGTGTGCATGTCTCATTTTATGGAATTTTTGTGTCTATATGTTTAGAAAAGGATATAAAGATAGATTGGATGATTTCAAAATCATGCATTTAACAAACAGTTAACTTTATTATTTAATTAATTGCACTGATCTCAGGTTGTAAGATTTATATGAAGCATTATGAATCTTGATTTTGCAGAATTTCTTCATTCCTTACTTAATGTTTTGCCTAAGCATAACTACACACACATTTCTTGCTTTTTAAAAGGCAAGACTTTTTTTGTGCTATGGCAAACAACACCTCACAAAAACGTAAAATTTTCCAGGTTTTTCTAAATTTTATGTGGCATGCTACATCATAATATAAAGAAACATACTTTAATACACATATTACATATAAAACAAAGGATTAATCAACTGTCTATCAGGGCTGTAAAATATTTTAAATATGTGAAAAGGCTTATTTTAAAATATTATATTTTCATATTGCTTCGAGAAAGATTTCATTTAAATGCTAGAGGAAACTTGATTTTTTTTCTCGGCATGATACATATTTAGCTCAGTTCATTGCAAATGCATTTATAACCTCTCTAAGAATTAGGTTCTATAGATGAAATGCATGCTTTCTTTAAAAGAATCAGTAGAAAACACCGAGAAATAAATCATTATGGAGACCTAAACTAATGCTAAATACATTTAGATTGTAAAAGTGCAATTTACAGAGATAATGTTGAAAAATTTAAAAAGACAGGCAAATCAATCCATGATGTTATTAAATAAAAAATTAAATAAACAATAAAAATACCAATTAAAAGCATACATTTCATAATGTCAATCCATACAATAAATTTCTAAATAATTAAAAAATCAAAGATAGGAATAACTGTAATCCAATACTTACGAAGTGAATAAACTGTTCACTTAAAATGTAAGACAGGGTGTTTACATTCTCCAGGAAGCACCCAATAATATTTTTGTTCTTGCTTGTTTTATTTTTAGATCAATGGAATTTTTTCACATATCATACCACCAACATGAGAAAAAATAATTATTAATGATTTGAAGCTTGGTAAGTTTCTGCAATTTAAATCAATTCTCTATCATATCAGTTCAGGTCATCCTCTGACAGGAATACTTTCTGCCAAAACAGAACTGAAGTTCTATGAAGTATTTTAGGATAATATGTATTTTAACTAGTAAATAAGCACATGTATTCTAATTCCATGGTTATAACTTAACAGGAGATTATCTTAATTAGAGTTGACTATGAACAAAATAAATGTGCATTTATCAATGGAATGTTTTCATCAAATTCTAATTCTGAAGAACTCTACTTTAAAAAATTTATAATTTCACCCTGGCTGGGGGCACAGTGGATAAGGTGCCAGCCTGCAAACCCAGGGGTTGCAGGTTCAATTCCCAGCCAGGGCACATAAGCAGGTTGCAAGCCAGGTCTCCAGCCAGGTCCCCAGCTGGAGGCAGGTGAAAGGCAACCATACATGGATGCTTCTCTCCCTCCCTGCCTCTCTCCTTTCCCCTCTCTCTGAAAATAATAAAATCTTTAAAAAAAAAGAAAAAAAATTAAAAATTTATCATTTCTTCTTCTTGGAATTACCCAGAAGTTCTCAGTCGTCAGTGTGGAGCATTTCACTCTGCCCTCTGTGTTTTGCTATAACAGATACCCTACTTCATGGCTAAGTGTCGGACTGCAGACCTTTCCTTTGAAACCACTAGTTATTTTGAAAATTCTTTGTCTTCAGACTGAGAATTCTATTTTCTTCATTCTTTTCAGATGGAATTCCAAAGCCTACCCCTTCTCTTCTCAAATTAGAGGTATGAGATTTTGATTTCTCTTCCTTTGCTTTCCAAAGTCAGTCTGAACCAGAGTTGTTTTCGGTGTGCTCACGGTCCCTCTGTCCGCTGTTGAAACCTGGGGTGCGCCCGTACTATACTCAGCAGCGCTTTGGTGGGAGGAGGTAATAAACCGGAGGGTCAGTGTTTTAGTACCTGAAGCTGAGTTAAACACTGGTGAATGGGTCGCGTTTCAACGTAGGAGGCTTGAGGGGACCGCGGGGCATGGTCTGCGACTCCCCCACAAAGGGGGTGCATCGTGAGAGTGAGTCCAGGAAGTGCCCACAGGCAGGTGGCCACTGAGTCCCAGAAGTCTTTGAAGACGGTCTCGGGGCCCCGGGTGCCGGTTGGCCCCCGAAGCAGAGCCCCCCGCACTTAGAGTGTGCCCAGCAGGGCCCTGCTTGCTGGGTAGAGCCAGGGGACTCTGAAACAAGCCTGCTTTGTGTCTGCTTCCTCTATGCCTAATGCGTCCTGCACATAACGCTGCCGCTCTTCTGAATGTATTGTTGATGTTTTTTGCATCACTATATTCTATTGGTATTCCTTAATTTAACTATTCTGTGAACATGTGACTTAAGAATACTAGACAACATAGAAACAACTACTTACATCCATGGTCATCAACAGCATTTAAATATAACACTTCAGAGAACATAAACAACACGATTTTTGTAAATTATATAGTTACATTACACCCCTTTTCCAACATTACTCCGCCAGGGAGCTGCCACCCCTCCAGACCAGGTGTCCCTAGAGGGGACACCCTGCGCAATCATACATAAAGGCGGGGTGCTGGCTGGGCTGCCCTCTCATGCCCTCGCCCACCAGCACTCAAACACGCCTGAGCCCTTCTGCGCAAACACGCCCTTCCTGAGGCTCCCCCCTCAGTACGATACACGCACCCCAATGTGTTGGCACCCCTGCTGCAGACCCACCTAACTCTACAGCTTGAACTCAGCAACAAACAATACATGAATGACAGAAATACAGAAACACAGTGACGGGCAAAGATGACACTTAGGATGGCAGGGAGGAGGCCGACAGTTTGAAGGGTGAGTAACTTTAACTGGGAACGGGTGCGAGGTCTGAGCTGAAATTCAGAAAGAGGGAGGAATGTGGTCTGACAAGATGTGGCTCCTGTCCATTCAGAAAAGCTTCGGAAACAGCTCCTTAGTGGCAAAGTGCAAGATGCTGAAGGAAATCAGATTAACTGGACCGGAAAGTCTGCATCTGTTTTTCTCATCTTGACAGTTCCACTTTGGAGAAAAGGAAGTTGAGACATCAGAAAGTTTTCGTTACTCTGCCCGAGATCACAAAACCAAGAGCCTGAATGCAGGCACGTGTCTGTTTGGTTTAAAGTCCAGGAGCATATGAATATGCTCCGTCACCTCTCGGGAGCGGGAGGGACCCCTAAACTCTGCTGTGCTCCTGCCCCCAGCGGGCGGGGCGTGCAGACCATTCTGCCTTTGCTGAACAATTGCATTAAAGGTGCCTAAGAAAACAGAACGATGGTCACCAGACAGGAATTCTAGTTACAGAAATCACCAACGTGCACACACGGCTCTGGTAGATCGGCGAGGAGGTATGAAAACGACTGTAGGTAGGACACTCGTCCAGGTGCAGCAGGAGACAGGAAGACTAGTTATGGTGACAGGAAAGACATGAAAAGGGGAAGTTCTCGACGGTCCTCCGGCTTAGCAGATAAGCAGAGAGCCGGGGAGTAAGGTGTCACCTGGGGGAGGTCAGAGGTGACGCGTCGCCAACTGGAGCTACAGTCACACAGGCTCAGGGCCCAACTGCGCACACGACGGGTTACGGAACAGCTTTCTCAGTCTGGTACCCCGCTGCCAACCGTCTTCAGGCTGCTGCACGTTCCCAGCAAAGGACTCTTCCTCCCACCGCACTGCTCTCTGCAGGCCTCAGTGACTTGTTACTCCAACACCCAGGGCCAGGGGCAACCCCAGGACACACAGACGTGTCCTTACGATGAACCCGTCCTTTTGCTCACACTGGTCTGACTCTATCTCCCTTTGCAATCAGAAGGGTCCTAATTTTGTACCTTCCTGCAGATACACGTAACTCCCTTGTCCCCACGCAGAAAATGAGTCCATCCGACCGCACCGTTCTCACCCCAGAGCTGCCGGGACTTGGGCCTGCACCCGGGCCCCTCCCTCAGCTACGAGGACGCACTAACTCTTCCTGTGCATCCCCTTGTCCGAGCCCAGCTCGGACACATTCCTCGGGCACCTGGCATTCTACGATTTTCACTCCTCCTCCGATGTCATTGATCTCTGTCATGGCCACCATCTGCCCAGCTCGGGGTGTCACCCGCACTGAGATTTTAGGAACAGGGACGATGCGAGTACAGGTCAGGATGGGCAAAGGCACGGTCCTGCCTCTCCCTCTCTATTACACCTCATCCTAGGAAGGGAGACACAGCCAGGCGGAGAGAGAGACCCCACCTTCCCAGCCTAAACCTGTAACCCCTCCTCTGGACCCCTGTAGCCACCTCCTGATGGGTCCCCCGAATTCCACACTGCAACCCCCCTCTCTCAGAACAGTTTCAAACATTACCACGTCTAGTCTGTATTTTAAAACCTCCCCAGCCCCTTACTACGAACCGGCTGGTGTGTGAGACCCAACACACGCATGTGGGCTCTCCTAACGACCTGCTGCCCCACTCCCGCCCTGCGGTGACCCCCTGCCACGATCGAGTCATGCGGTGCCTGCACTCTTGTCGTTTCCTCGACTAAGACATGACTGCCCAGCTTTACCCGAGCTGTCCTCTCCCTGCACTCGGTGGTCCATTACCGGGGGGCCTTCTCTAATCTCCCCGACTCTGGTTCAGTTCTCTTCCTGTGTGTGCTCACCCGTCCCTCTGCCTCCTATGTCCCAGACCCCATCACATGCCTTAGAACTGCTTCTCACTGAAAACAGGAAGAGGGGACACAGGGTCTATCTGTGCACATCAGTGGCAGCCACAACTGGCCACTTAACAAGTGATCAGCAGATGTTTCAGTCAGTCAGTCAAGACGGATGTAAAAAACTCACTGCTTATCCTTAATAATCCATTATACGTAAGTGTGAATGTATGTTTAGCAAAATAGTTCCAGCTCTCATTATAAAGTATGGGTTTAATTATTCTTAACAGGTTTTAAGTTGTCTCAAAGTTCTGTGTTGAAAATGGCGCTGGTTGTGACATAGCCTGGGATGAGCAACTCTACCTCAACGTTCAAGTCAGAGTTGCGCTGCCGAGAAAGGGGGGGGGGGGTCCCCACTAGCTGGCTTCTTGCCATCTGGCTGTACACGCTTTTATTTGACTAGTTACAAAGAGGCAAGTCCTTTCTCAGTATACTGAGATCTTTCCAAAAGCAAGAATTATTCCGAAGGAGAAATCTTGGGAGTCAACAATTCACTGCCATGGCCCTACAGGGAAGGCACTGCAGAGAGCTGCAGTTTTCAAATGCCACCATTTGACGAACAGGTGGGCCAGGTGGGTTCTCAAGGCGCAGCTCTAAATGCCTCTATTTCTATAAAATATTTACGAGTTCTCAACCCCCACTGACTGTGTTTCATTCACTTCGAGTTTTGTAACTCTGTGCTCTTTAGAAATCGACTCCAGCCTGTAATTGTTTCCTGTCACTAACTTACACTAAGCGCACGCTGTCTCTCTGTAGAAAGATGAGCCGGCAGACTTGCTGCATCTGTAAGACGCGCAGGGACGCACCCGAGCGACCCCCTTCCAAGTGAGTAGCCCTCGTTTGCTGTGGCCGGCAGAGCGCACTCCCCACGGGACAAGTAGGGTTGTGTGGGCTGCACTGCACCCGGACAGGTTCGGTTCAGAAGGTAGAACCTGCATCTACATGAGTAATGCTCCCGGAAGAGCAATCATTTCGTGCTCATCGTTCATGGTGGGCCCTGGAGAATTCAGCAAGTGAAATGTTTTCGGAGAGTCTGTTATGACTAAACATTCTCACGATGAATTTTTCAAAGTATTACATCGTCTATCTTAATATGAGATTAATTCTTTGATCCAAAATATTGTCCTGGTCCAAACCCTCCACCTGCGAAGGAGTAGAAACCTTCATCCCCAGTTGGAAGAGGTGAGACCGGGATGAGACAGATGCTCACCAAGCTCCCATGTCTGCCCGCCACTGGTGCCACTGGGGGACAATGACTGAGTGGTGGCAAGTGGGATGCCCCAGAAGGGAACACACCATGTGACGGGAGTTGCTCCGCTCCGGCAAGGCCTGCTGGAGGGTCCCTGGTGGGTGAAGGTGTCTAACCCGGCCCAGGTGCAGATCTCCGTCTGCCCACATCTCCCTGCCTACGTGAGACCGTGCCCTGAAGTAGTCGGAGCCCCCAGTGCTCAGCCTGCTCAGTGAGGAGACGTGGCTGCTGTGCTGACAGGCACCACCAGGGAGGCAGAGGGGCAGCTTCCTCCTCTGCACTCGGGACACCGGCAGGGCAGCCGGCAGGGCCCCCCGGTGTTTCTGCCACCGCCGTGTGCAACACCTTGGGAAGGGAAACTCAAGGAATGAGGTTCATGCTCAGGGCACGTGGCACACAGCTGGGTAGCGGTCACTGAATAGATGCTTTCCTTTCAGGACCCAGTTCAGTTTTCATGATCATATCTTTCTGTGATAGCTATTATCCCCAGTGTGTAGATCATGGAGACACTCAGCAAGACCCAAGCAATTAAGCACAGCCAGGACCGTGAGATTCCAAACACCCTTAACTCCTCTTCCGCCATGAGGTCCGAGAATGTTTCCACAGCCTGCAAAAGTGGGGGACTCCTCTAAAAATCTGGGTGGGTGCCAGGGCAAAGGTGTTTAGAACTCAGAGGAGGGCACCTGGACAGCCATGGGACAGCATAAAACTTGTGAAATAACTAAGAAAAAAATTACAAGCAAAAATGGGATTAAACCAAAAAAATTTTTTTTTTTTAAATAGCACAAATTTCCCCGTAGGCTCAATGACTGCACCTATTCTCTCTCTCCACACACGCCATGAATCTTAGACACAAAAGCATCCTCTCCCCAACTGTCAGCCACTCCAAAGTTTAAGCTAAACCAGGACAGCCGTGGCACCTTGGCGCTGGGCAGACTTTGACCTTCCCTAGATGTGGGAAAGGGGTGGGCCGGATAGACAGGCCACACACACGCCCACGAGCACTTCCCGGTCCCCGGATGGAAAGGTCTGCTTTGGGCTACGCTCCTCAGCTCTCACCGGAGAGAACGGTGAGTCAGACGTGCCCGTGCCCCTGTTCCTCTGGAAGCAATCTTGGCAGCACGCTGCTAAGTCTCCGCGCTGATGCACCCAGTCCACCTACGGCTGGCAAGAGCCGCCTGAACGTTCAGAAAGCCAAGTGAACTTGACCTTTTAAGGACTCGCTGTATTTTGTGTGTGTGTTCCAGCTTACAGTTAACCTCTTGAACTCATCTTCTTCCCTTATGCCAGGGAGCTGCTAATGCGATGGCCGCTGCTCAACACTAATTATCAGGCTAACTGCAGCGGAATCAGCCCGGGGACAGTGGGAGCTTGTGTCTGGGCAGCTCCAAAGAGGGGAAGTAAGATGCTTTACACGTAAGCATAGCCAATGCCCCGCAAAGCCTACCAAAATAAACAGAAATAAAAGCTCAAAGTCAGTATTCTTCACAGACATTTTCTAAATGGTTAATGTTTGTTTTTTTTTTTCACTACGGGTTAGGTCAAATGTAATGACACTTTACCTCCAGTAACAAAATTAAAATCCTCAATGGATAAGAAGTTATAGCAAATAGCAGAAGACATGTATGCACATAAGGGAGAACCTGGTGGAACGAACGCTCGCGAGTGGGGCTGGTGAAACAGGAGAAATAATCGAATTGCTCACGGAGAACAATTATGTCAACTATGAAATATCCCCTTGTAGAATACGCTCCTAGTCAGGGACTGTCCATGGTTATAAATGACACCTGATAAATTAGAACACTATAAATGGTTTTCAGACAACTGTGAGGACGTATTACAAGTTCACCCATAAGAACACATACACACAGACACGCAACATACCAGCGGAGTATGATTACTTCTTGCCTAAAAACGCACAAACACATGCACAGCAAAAAGACGAGAAAGAAACAAATAATTGATGGTGGTCATCTGGGAACAGGGAGATTATCCGAGTATGATTCTTTGTTGTTTTAAATTTTATTCGATATTTTCAAATTTATAATTCTTTTATAATTTTAAACATTTGGAAAGGACACATGAAGTGCCAAAGATCACAGGAGGGTCGATATCTATCCAAAACCTCACACAAACGCAGCGTGATCATACACAGTCTGTCCCGAAAGTGCCGGCCAGGCAACTGTTTTAATTATATTGGCACCGGCTTGATCCTTTCGGGACAGATCCCTTATGTAGGTGTTATTTTCAAGGCAGTGTATTTCTACTCAGCTCAGCCGACCCTTGAGGCTGTTTTAGTGCAACAAGCCCTCTGTTTCTCTTCGAAGCCTGACTCCAGAGGAGGTGAGCGCGTGGGGCCAGTCCTTCAAGACGCTGATGGCTACAAAACGTGAGTATGACGTTCACATCGCCTGTGACTAGACAGCTCGGGAGAAGGGGGCCCTGGGCGGTGACAGTGACCTGCTTCTCACTGCCCCCAGGCAGCAGCTGCCACAGTTAGAGAAGGAAAACCTGGACGTAGTTTGTCGTGTCAGCCACCATGATTTTCTTGGTGTTAATTAAAACAAGATTAGCCACTGTGAACATCTGTTCTTCACAAGTCTGTGTGTGAAATGCCTTGGAAAATATACTTAAATAGTCACATGTACTGGAATATATTGCCTACCACAGCCAGCTGAAGTTAATTCCTTTTTAAAAGAACTTGCTTTTCCTAGTGCCTTTGAAGGTAAGGGTCAATTTGAGTCGTGATGCCCTAAAAGGCCTCCACGTTGGCTTCTAACTTGACCTGCGTGTCCTGGAGGTGAGCCCTTACTCAGTAAGTGCACGGAACCGCAGCGGCTCTGTGGACACGAAGTCGTGGGCTCGATGCAAGGAACAGAGGGGTGCGTGTGTCCAAGGCAGGAAACCGGGAGGTTGTATAAATACGCACAGACACGGACAGGAAAAAATGCAGTGCGTGTGCCAAGAAACTTCTCATTCACGGAACTTGGCCCTTTTCCCCCCAAGGCCCTTGTTCCCCTCACATGTTTGCGTGTTTTTGCCGATTCACCCCTTTTTACGGGAGACCCCGTTGGCCCCTCTGCGCACGTTCCTTCCCTCAACATCTGCGGGGTGCAGAGGGTTCAGCTGTGCCGCCCGGCAGTTTGTGAGTGAGATGTCAGGCTGGCACTGGAAATGAGGGTCTTCCTGTCCCCCTACCAGGGGGACGCAGGGCCTCCGGGCTCGGCCGTGACCTGTGTGACCCTGTCCTTGACACGGCTTCCTGACAGCCCTGGGGACCACACGCTTATCCGCCACCTCCAACGCCGGCTTCTGCCTCGCAGGTCCTCCTTCCAGCGTGCGTTCCAGCTTGCCAGGAAGCTGTGGACATTTACAAATGTGTCGCCTGGCCGGTTTCAGGCCACGGGACGGAGGGGAAGAGACAAGCGCCCGGCTCAGCCTCCCGGGGACCCTCTGCCTGCAGCCCCGTCCAGCCGTGGGGGCGCTGCCACACTCCTCTCCGGGTGCATGTCCCTCTCCGCCTCCTTCCAGCACCCGTGCAGGCTGCGCACAGCACTTGTTCTCCTTCTTAGTAACCAAACCCATCCCTGCACAGCGGCCCCTCTGCCCTGCTGCCTATCAGAACGCCCCAAGGGTCCCGCCGGATCTTCAGGGCTCTGAAGTCCCATGAGCTTTGGGGTGACTCGGACACCTGGCTGTCCCCACAGCCCCTGCCTGGCCCCGTGGATGAGGTTTTTATGCCGGGTGGCAACGACTGCTGACGTTATCTGTCGAGTTTTCTGGCCCCCTAGCAAGGACTCCCTAACCCAGAGCACCTCCTCGAGTTCAGTCGGCCCTGGGGTCCCGGGACCCTGGCCCTGCGGCCCACGCGACCATGGCTGCAGCTCAGCGTCGTGGCTCCAGGTGTGCCACAACCTGGTCCTCTCCGCTCTGCCCGTCCTCGAGAACAAATCCCACTTCCGCCTCTTCCCGAGCCCTCGGGGAGACGCTCTTCTTCCCCTTCTCTGGTCGCTGCGGCTGCTTGCTCTTCCCCCTGCGACACCTGCTGGCACTCGGTTTTCCGCAGCCGCCCCCTTCCTGGGCAGGGAACTTCCTCGGGGAAGAACCACCTGGTTCCCATTCCACCTCCCACCCCCCAGGGCTAGAAACAGGCTTTGTCTGTCTGGCCTCCAGTAAGCGCCCAGTGACTCACGGCCAGGCCAACGGTGGTGAGGAAGGGTGAAACAGCGAGGCCCATTAGCTACGCTTCTCCTGCCCCTCTCGGAGGGCTGGAGAACAAAGTGAACACAGGTGACTACCGCTGACAGTCTCAGGAGGGCGCCGAGCTCCACCGATCAGCCACTGAGAGGCCTGGGACATCCAAGACCCAAGTCCGCAGGAAGGATGAGGACAGGGACACGGCTCTGGGTGAAAACCGGCATGGACAGCATAAGCCTCTTCCCAGAAACTGAATCAGTGACACGTGAATGTTCAATAGTCACGTCATAAAACACGGTGATAAAAACAGTGTTTTCTGTGGACCATCCAATCAGAAGGAAAAAACGAAAAATACGGACATTAACTGCGCCAGAGAATAAAATGGGTTTACGTTCACCCAACACCGCTAACTGAGCTCTGCAGATACCCGTTTCCACATAATTAAAAGACTATTTCTAAGAATATGTGGTTCGGAAACCCACATGAGAATGAAACATACTAGGCTTGGCCTCCAGAGATGAGCCAGAATTGCTGTAGAAACCACGACTGATGATTGTAAGGAACAATCATCACAACACAGTTCAATTCAACTTCTCCCTTGGAAAGGGGTCCGGGAAAAGCATCAACGTCAGGGCAGAGCCACAGCCCAAGTGAGATCCTAGTTAGAAATGAACCAGGCCAGCAACCTAGCTGCATTCTAGATGTTACTCAACAATACTTGTTGACAAGTTCATTTTTTGTAAGAACAGCACGTGCCTTTGCTCAGTGTGTATTCGATAATTAGTAAGCACACAGCAGTGTGGCTGAGAAACAGAAATCCCATGTGCTGTGTGGCACATAAAGTAACAGAAAAAAACTGTTATCTTCAAACGCTGAAAATCTGGGAGAGATTTGGTACATTTGGGCCAAGAAGAAATGGTGATGGAAGCAACCTCTACTTACACCAAAAGCAAGGCGATGACCTACTTTTCAAAAGGCGTAGCCTTGGGCGAAGCTTGTCACCAAAGGTGGTAGGTGAAGCTCTGGGGTGAAGGCTGAGAAGGGCTGGGTGGTCTACAGTGGCCACAGAACCAAACAGGGCGCTGAGCGTGAGCTGACACGCGGGAAGTGTCTCTAGGAGCTGAACTGTCACCGTACGAATGCAGGGACACTGGCCCTGCGGGGAGTGGAAGGGAGGGTGCCAGGCGGTGCCAGTCCTCCCAAAGGCACTCACAACTCGGCCAGATCAACAGACATGCCCCACGAGCAGGTCGAGAACAACTACGTGGAAAGGAGACAGAAGCAGCGGGGCATGTGGCACACGCCCTACATGTGTGTGAGCCACGGGTGAAGATGGGGGGCTGGTTTCCTGGAGAAGGACTCTCAACAAGGGCCATGTGAGCCGGGACTTACTGATGTGAATCATTGGGCAATGATCAGGAAGTCGGACTGGCAGCCAGCATTTTAAAGACAGGAAACTGTTGAAGGAGGACAGCGGTGGCAAACCGGTGCCCCTCCAATGAGGAAACACAGCACTGGGTTCCCTGGGGTTTGGGGATGGAACTGGTCTAATAAAAAACACTCCCGCAGTGAATTAGGCTGAAAGTACCCTCCAAAATGTTCGAGTCTGCAGATGATAGGAAGTACTCCAAGTTTTCAAACAGCAGAGATTTCAGGAAAGAATTCAATTATTTTCAAATGGATATAAACGTCATAGTAAGTTTTTAAGTGAATCAGGAAAAGAATTTGAGCCATGAGTCATCTCTTCATAAAAATATATGAGAAATCCTAACAAATTTTCCAGGAATGACGGTGCCTCAAAATATATCACAGCACCAAAAAATCCCATCAAATTATCAGGTATCCACCAAGAAGAAAAATGGGGGGGAAGCCCGTGCATGTTTGAGACGGCTAACCTTGCAGAACTAGGAACGATACAGAACCATGCATTTGAAATGACAACTGGACTGGTAGTCACCTGAGACCCAAGGGTTCATACTGGAAAGATCAAGACTGAAGAATAATGAAAACCCAAATCTATGACATCAGAACACAAATACACACGGCTCATACATGTGTTTATTTGGCCATTTCTCAACAGATGAGAACAGAAGCTGCTGCTGCTATCCGAGCAAAGTATGTTTAATGTAAACAAGAACTTCAGTCACTCATGCCCTTGGATGACTCACACAGTCCTGCCCCGTGTCTGGAAGACCTTCCAAGCACTGGGACCTTGGGGTGGACAAGGCCACGGCCACTGTGCTCAGCTCTGCTGCTCCCTCTGTAGGGAGGAGACAGACTCGAACTAATCAATTAATTCTGGCAAGTGGCACATGCTTTGAAGAAAAGAAAAGCCAGGCCATAGGACTAAGAAAGGCAGGTGTTCAAGAGTCTCCAAAAATATTACACTGTCAATCTAGCAATCCACTCCTTTAAATTCATCCTAAGGACATAATTAGAGATGAGAAAATTCATAAACCAAAATTATCTAAGTAGTCAACAATAATAGGACAGCTCAATGACTTTGGAATTTATCCCCACAATGGACTTTAGAAGGAAAAAGTGTTTGCTCCATGACATTCAAGTATGCAAGAATGGTAAAAAAATATTGCTTTCACAGTATAATGCCAATAAAGTGATGTGTGTATGTGTTTGTGTAGATGATATAACAGGAGTAAATAGGCAGTTAAATATGGATAAAGGATTAATAGAATAAAATGAAATACTAGAAACTTACAATGGTTATCTTTATTAGAAGTTTTCTCTATTTAAAAACAACCCATAGTATTTTAAGCTACATTTAACTAAACTAGAGAAAAGGGAAGTTAGAAGAAAAAACAGAAATGATAAATATCTTAGAAGCCAAACCGGAGAACTTCAATAAAACAGAAGATTGAATTTACAATTTCACAGAGGCTGGTAGGATTGCGGAATTCATTGTCCCAGGGGTGCAGGTGGAAAATAAAGCGGATTTTAAATAGCTTCAGAAACATTCCTGATGGAAGACGGGGCGCAGCCCACCTTCAGGAGTGAAGCATGGGGTGAGCCTGGCTGCCTAGCAACCTGACACGACAGGTGGGCCCAGCTCTGACTCAGCCACGAGCAGTGTCACGCTTCCCTCGGGCATCACGGTGCCAGCGTGCGTCATGGAAACACTCATTTCAGGGACCAGGTTAAAAAGAACACGCAAGAGAACCGCAAAGGCACCCCTCAAGTTTGGGGGAAAAGGCAGCGCTGGGTACAAGTCAGCCGGTGTGTCGTGCCTGCTCAGCCCAGATCTGCCGTCCACCGCGCTCAGCTCCCGCAGGTCGTGTGCTGGAGCCTGACCCTCGGGGAGGCGGCCGCTGAAGGGGCAGGGTGGGCTCCACAGCTTCTTCCCCGTACCCTGTCGCTCCCTTGTGTGAGTCAATAGAAAGTCTAGACTGAGCAATCGGCTCTGACTTCAACAGTTACTCAGATTCCCGGAACACGTCTGCGCTTCGAGTTTTCGGCAGCCAAGCTGGCTGACGTGTAAACACCAGTCTACTGGAGACAGGCTTCTGAGAAACACACCGCAGTGGGCGCCCTGATTCCGCACTGGACCCGCGTCCCACAGCCACCCAGGGCTGGCAGCCCGGGCTGCTTCCAGGAGCCACGGCACAGGCACGCGCGATGCCCGCACCCCAGGACCGCGCAGGCAGCTTCAGGGGTGATGATCTCTTAAACGTTTAACCAGACGACTAAGCTCAACATGAACGTAAACACGAGTTCAGAAAACCGGGTCGCTGGTTTCCAAGTCGTGTCCCCACCCCTCCACTCGTCCAGCACCACCCCCCCCCAAGTAGCTGGTGGTTAGTCCCATTCCAGCGCCTGCTGATTTTGTCTGGTGGCTCATGATTTTCCTGTTTCAGAGCCCGTTTCTTTATTTTAGGGTCCTTACTTTCTGTCCCCGATAGAGCATTCAGTCCAAATTCCTCCGAGTGTAAAATGAGTCAAGTTGCTTCTTATTTTCTGAAACAGACCTATTTCTTCCTGTAAAGGGTGCAGATCGCTGGCCCCCAGCCTTCCTGGTAAAGCCAGAAACGTCTGCCCCACCCCCACCCAGCTGCTTCCCCTCCAGGAGACCCCGCTGCGACCTCTGCATCTGTCGCCTGGCTCTCTGGGCCTGTCAGGCGGAAGCAGCAGTTACTTAGGTGTGGAAATAAACTTCTTACTGGAAATCTAAGTTAAGATGCATCCTCCCCATCAGGTAGAAATACCAACTCCGCTTCACTTTCCATGTTACATTTGTATACACAATGATGTCCTCGTCACCAGAAGTTGGCTGCTTATCCGAGTGTTCATCGTGAACCTTGAGAACACTGGGCTGGTCCTCCCAAAGGCTCTTACCACAGCGTTACATCTGCCTGAGCCTGCCTTCCCTCTTCCCCGACCTCTAGCTCCTACGGAACAGCGCCTGTCACACGGCTGCCCTCCTACACCTGCCCCAGAAAGGCAGTGTTCGCCCAGGGCTGGGCAGGCCCATCTCGGGCATCAAGTGTCACTGTCATGGTTCTGTCACATGCTTCCACTGTCCTGCTCTGCATTTTGAGATGGTTTTCGAAATCCCCTTCCAAGCCTGTTCTTTCCCTGGTCCTGCATCTCAGAATAAAGCATGAGCGTGAAGATGCGTTTCTCATCTATCCACATCTTGCTCGAATCAGGCACTGGGAAATGCCCGGACTGTAAGCTGATGACACATCGGTCCTACGTGAGCGGGACATTTCCCTTTCAGCCTGGCTCTTACCCTCCATTAGTTTGAGGTCTTAGATGTCTCATGTCGGTTTCATGATTGGGCCTTGATCCACTCATCTGATATGATGTACTGTTTCTGGCTCCTGTCCACTCCCACCCGAGACCCACACACAGGAGTGCATGTTTCTCTCTGACTCAGAATAAAGGGATAAGGAGTGACCACACCCCTGGCCGGCACTGTCAAAACTCAGGTGGACGGAGCTAACTGTGATGTGACATGTGTGTGTGTGTGATCTTATATATTTTGGGAGCTTTGATTTATACTTGATTTTTCAACTGCACTATATATTTGTCGAAGTTTTTAATGATTCTGACCCATGAAAACAGACTGATTTCTCCATTACGTTCAGATGGTCCAGTGGTCTATGCAGCGTACCTGAAAATGGAGCACAGTGATGAGAATATCAAATTCTGGACGGCCTGTGAAACCTATAAGAAAATCGCCTCACGACTGAGGAGGATTTCTCAGGCGAAGAAGCTGTGTAAGATTTACATCCAGCCACAGTCCCCCCGACAGGTAACTACCCGACCATCGGTGACGGCCCAGGGACCCAGGCGCTTTGTGCCAGGGTCTCCTGCAATGCTGTCCCATCAATGTTCGTCTTACTTCACAGCTGAGACCCCGGAAGCCAGAGACACCGTTAACTATCTCACTATCTGTGTTCAGTGGGACGCAGCCATTAGGTGGGCAAGTCTGGAGTCCAGGTTAGGTCAATGTAGCTCCGAAGCCTGTCCTCGTTCGATGATTTCAACTGCTGGAGAAGTCGTTCAGGAAGGACAATTGGCTTTGCTAGAAGGAGCTGCAGGCGTGGTCAACAGCGGTGCCGGGCGCAGGGGGGTGCGCACGCCAGGCCCCGACCCGCCAAGTGGGGAGCCAGCAGGCGGGCAGACACTCACATGGATGTCACTCCCGCAGCTGAGAGGCCGGGAGGGGTGGTGACAGGCGCAGAGGGAGGCTGGTCCGGGCGGGGACAGGGGGTCCGAACGTTCCTGCAGGGGTACGGGCAGAGGAGGGGTGGGGGAGCCCCACCACCCACTCAGCCTTGCCACACCCATTTGCTCCTCAAAGCTCCGTGTGGAAAAGACTCGTTGGGCCGACACGACCACTTCTCTCTGCTTCTCCTTTAAAAAGCACCAACTCCCCTTTTTCCTGCAGAAAAGAGCTCCGTTTGTGAGCTTCCTGGTCTGCAGGCTCCACTCACGAACTGCTTGCAGCCTCTTACCTAAGCGGAGTTCAGACAGGCCGCTCCAGGCCCCTGTTCCTTCCATGGGGGGGAAGGGGGTGCATGTTTACCTTTCAAGATGCAAAGAGTTGATCATGTACGTCTTTCCCGATACCTCTAAACTGCAAACAAAATAACCCTAGTCCACTGAAAAGGACAGGGGGATAAATGAAACCTCTGCTGGGTTGTTGCTTTTACTGCGGCCCACTGATGGGACCCTGCTTTTCAGATCAACATCGACAGCCCCACCAGAGAAGCCATCATCAGCAGCGTTCGGGAACCCACCCCAGCCTGCTTCGAAGAGGCTCAGCGAATAGTGTACCTGCACATGGAGAGAGACTCCTACCCCCGGTTCTTAAAGTCGGAAATGTACCAGAAACTTCTGAAGACTGTCCAGTTAGGTAACGATTCCTGAGCACCACTAAAAGCTTACGCTGAAAACAGTAGACTGAGCTGGCTTTGTCATCTTAATTTAACTCACACAATCAGAAAGAGTAGGAATAAGTACAAGGAACCCAACCATAAATTGAGTTCTACATCCTACCGGGACGGACTCTAGAACTCTGGTCACATGAAGAACACAATTTCCTGCACAGCAACCCAGGGCTCAGTCGGTAGATAGGAAAGAGGAGTGTCCCTCTTCAGGACACCAATACTAACTACAACATTGTTACTCCAGCAGCCAACTAATGGGGGCTTTATTACTAATGAAATTTCATTGCTACCATTTAGATTAGTGCCGCAGAAGTTGTAGTTATATGGGACATGAGTTGTATCTCTAGCATGAAGTTAATCTATAGGACGCTTGTAAGAATGTTAATTAGTAGACAAACTTAGTATCCGCAGTAGAATCAATCGTGTTCCATCATGATCAACATCAAAAAGATGGATTCTTGAGAAATGTCTTACTTGTAAAGTTTTCCTACTATTACATGCATAACTGAACTTCTATGTTGCATATATCTTCAACATGTAAAAAAGTTCTAATGATTCTAGGCTGTTAAAAATGTATTGATTTCCTTGTTTAGTTCTCTATTTTATTAGTATAAGGGTAGAAAATGTGGTTCCTATGCTTTGAGATATTTTTTCCTTACAGTGTGAATTTTTATGGTCCTAATAATCAATAAATTCAAATATAAATTTAAAACATGCATTTTTATTAAAAGACACAATAAAGTTACTTTTCGGGTAAAAGCCTGCGGTTAATCTGTCCTGTCATAGCAGCTTCCTAGAATTTGTCAGAGATTCCATAGGAAAAAACTCACGTCTGTTCCAATTGTTCAGCACCATCATAGGGCAAATATTCCACACAAATGGACTAAGAGTCTACATTTTTAATGAAGAACAAAATACCTAAAATAGTGAATGTTATTTTTCCAAAAATATTAACTGCAGGGAAATTTGGTTCAAGATCTTAAGTCTCACCATGAAAAGTGTGTCCTAGGCCTCAAATTTGACTGAAATAGAATCACTATTTTAAAATGCCCAGTAACCCAAGCTGTAGCACATAAGAATACATATTACCAGCCCTGGCTGGTGGTACAGTAGATAAGGTACCGGCCTGCGAACCCAAAGGTCACTGGTTTGATTCCCCAGCCAGGGTACATTAATGAGGCTGCAAGCCAGGTCTCCAGCCAGGTCTGTAGCTGGAGGCAGGTGAAAGGCAACCATACGTTGATGTCTCTCTCCCCCTCTGCCTCGGTCCCTTCCCCTCACTTTAAAAATAATAAAATAAAATAAAATATAAAAATAAAAATATTTATATTTATATTTCTCCAAAGGAAAAAAAAGCACACATATACATATTAACTAGAATTCTTTTCATGAAGCAAAGGGTTACTATAACAATGAATAAACATAAACAATTGGGGGTTCATTTTTTTTTAAAGAAAATTAGCTGTAAAAAAGAATATTTTTGTTTAAAAAGTACTTGTACATATGGTTGATTTACGCAAGTTCTATAGTTAGTTGTAGAAGCTGTTACCACAGTAGTCCAAATTTATCTAATTTACTGAATTTTACTTATTTTCTCTTAAAATACCAATATAGGAACGCAGGCTGAATTCTTAGCTGACTGAACTTGATGTTGGTCCCCAGCCACAAGGAGCCAGAAAAAGTGCTCCCATCTCCCTCTCTCAGCCAGGACGTCAATACTTACAGGAAGGCAGGGAAGACTATACAGAAACAGCCGTAACAGATGGGGTCGGGGCATTTTATGAACACTGGGGCCCTTCTCATTCAAATTGTACGGAAATGGCCAATACAGATGGAGCTAATAACTGGATGAGAATAACCAGCTTCCCCTGCTACTTGCTTCTCTCCCTGACTCTGTCTAGAACGTGGTTTTGCCTACATGCTGAGTTTACTCCCCCACCCCCCATACAGCCCTCAGCTCAGAGGACCCTCCCCTCATGTCGGGTAAACGAGGCGCCACACAGCGGTGACGTGAGACAAAGAGCTGGACCGGCGACCGTGGGAGCCACGTGCGGTGTGTTCTGTTGCCCGCCATCGGCAATGCAGCCGCCACTTTCTTTAAGCGTGGACTCACTCCGAAGGGCGCTTTCTCTGAACATGGACATTATCATGACAAAGCGGATAACCAACTGTTAGTTGTACAGTTAACACCGGTCAAGGGAGTTCTGAAATGTTCTTACTGAAGAACGGAAAATTCAACTCAAAGTTCCACCTGTTAGAGAATTCTACACGGAAGGGCGTGTTTCACGCTGCCGCTGGTTAAACTGGTTTTCCATCATCTTAATATCCTGACTCCTGTTCATTTTTTAGAATTTTTAAATTCATAAATATTTCAACGATTCAAAAATTGATACTATTTATCAAATGGCTACCAGGAAATGCCCACATTAACAGTTTTACACACTTGTTTTATCCTTAGTACTTTGAGATTAATGCATCAAAAACATATTGTTAGATTTCTGATATCATAACCTGGAGGTATTCATGATTTTCTTTGAATTTTTAGATACATTTCAAACTCTGCAGATGTACAATGCAAGTCTTCTTTGCCTGGACATATCTGATCTTCCCAGGAGGGCAGGGGCAGCAACCTGAACAGTTCAGATTCGAGCACCCTGGTGGAGAGGAGCACTTTCCTATCTGTAATTCTTCAGTCACACCATCGTGTTCATCAGCCGCAAAGGGCTTTCCAAAGCTCGGGGATGGTCACCCAGAGGACATACACAGAACTTTCTTCAAAGGCATAACGGGGTGTGATCTGAAGGGTATCACAAGATCCCACTGTCCCAAGTTATCTTCCCCAACTCTAGGACCTGACTTTCCCATCACTGGTCATAGAAGACAGACTGAATCCAGCGAAAGTGAAGAACAAAACATTCGTACTAGCACCTTACACGCTGCTGAGCTAGAAAGCAAGGCCTGGGAGGACAGGACGCAGGCTTTCCAGAAAACAGACATCGGAGTGACCGGAGGTCACCAGGTACCAAACAGGCTGTGGGGACTTGGGGGACAAACACAAACAAGTTTCTTATTAACATCTCCTCACGCTGTTAGCAGAAAACCAAAGCGGGGTGTGCTAGTGTAAACAGAAGGTATTCAAAGTTGCTAATTATACATTTTAGCAGGAAAAACAAACAGCATTCCTAGAAAAATAAAACAGCGAGTATTCAATTCCTCAACCAACATTATTTACAGAAACAGCCCTTTAGTAAAAATCGACCCTACTCTTTGAGTCCAGATGTTCCTGTCCAGGCGTCACGGGGTAATTCTCTGCCCTCCAGGCTGTGTGGGCTGACTTTGGGCACAAAATCGCAGCGGCCGCAGCAGGCAGGTGTGCAGGTGCTGCAGGCAGGGGGCCTCTCTACCTCGTCAGGGCCCCCCGCCCCCCGAATCAACAGCGAGGGGTCCAAAACTTTGAGAAGTCAAGTAACTCTGAGTGCCTCAGCTAGAACTGTTTTCAACTCTAATCCGTTACCCATGAAAGTGCAGCCTTCTGCAAGCTAAATTGCACGTAGCTGTACTATGAACTAACACATAAAAACATGCATTCAAACTTACAGTGCCACTCGCTGTACAGACCTTTCTAACGTGGGAGTTCTCTGATACAGCAGCTATCTCTACTTACTGCTTCTAACAAACTCATACACAGTGGTTTAAAACGCCCCGGTGCTTTGGTCTGATGTAAGGATGCCCAAGTTCCGCAATAAGATTAAACACCTCCCCTTTGATTAGCAAAGCTGATGTGAAGCCAGGAATTTAAACATGTTGGAAGGTCAGTATATACAGGGTTGGGCAATAGCAGGTTTACAGTTGTTTGACTGGAAAACAGTAACACGTAATAATGCAAGAGTAAACCCTGTGGCCCTGCTTTTATGGCAGCGAGGCCGGAGTCCTTGGTCCCCTGTGCCCCACGGCTGTGACCGCGGGCTGGCTCAGCCATGGCTGCGATCAGCCAGCACCAGCTGCCGGCAACTGCCGTTTCCAGCCCTGGAGGGGGGTGTGGGGAAGCGGTGGAAACGCCATCAGACACACCAGAAGTCAAAGGAAGGGCTCAAAAAATCTAACCGGGTGGCCCAGGAGTTTAGAGGAAACGGGGGAGGAACTCAAGGGAGCCTCTTCCTTGCTGCAACGCGCGCGCCGCTCTCCGAGGGGCCGCCTGGGTGCCCGCCGGCCACACTCGCCGTCGTGTGGACACTGTCTGGAGGTCCCAGCCCTATGACATGGCTGGAACTGTGAAACCCGTCACTTAGGGCCTCAGCCACTCGCCTACGGACGCACTGAAGAGAGATGCTTACGGAAAAGGGTCTGACGTGGCAGCGAGGCTGCAGGAGGGCAGATGGAACGCGTCAGGGGAGAGGGAGGAAGTCACCAGCTGGGGGGCGGGAGGGGAGCCCCTCACTCCACGGAGAAGAGGGCGCTAGGACGGTAAACCAGCAGCACTTCTGACGATCAACACCCTTCCCCGCACGGCTTCACCTTAATAAGGAGAGGAAAGGCTGATACAAGCAGGGGAGACGCCAGGCCCCTCAACAGACTTCGGGTGAAACCTAGGCTTTAAGAGGAATGGGTTACAGAGAGGTGGGGATCTGCTGGATAACGTGACTTCTTGACAGGAGTACAGCCGCTCTGCTGCTCCCACTGAGAACGCGCTGAGCTGCTCCGAGACCTGGCCTCCGGGCCTCCCTCACGCCCCGGGGCTGAGAAGGCAGTCGTCCGTCCTCCGCCGTAAGGGGCTGCTGGCGGGTGGGTCGCAGGACCTGCGCCCGAGCGGACGCGTCTCACCCCAGGAAGCAGGTGCCGGCGGAGTCCTGGGGTCCGCGTCTGGGGGTTCCTTTCTCGAGTTGCCACAGGAGAACGTTACTACTAGCTCAGCATTTTGGGGAAAAGTGTCATCAACGCTAACTTTTTGAAAAGAGAGAGAAAAAAAAGATTCTGAGGTTCTCAAGTTCTTGGGTGCCAGGCACCATGATGGTCACTTCTCATTTCTTTTCTCACTGAAGTGTCACAGTAAACCCATCAACCTGCATTTAACCACGAGAAGCCTGAGAGCCCGAGAGACCGAGAGATCAAACACAGGGAAACAAGCAACCACCCAGGACTAAAATGAGGAGCTTCTTGAGTCTGAAGCCCATGCTCTTCCTATAGATCCAACCAGATTCTGCTCCTTGAAGGTCAAAACTGAAACTGTTGCAGGCACATGCTTGGAGAGCAGCTTCTGACACTGGGGAGACGGGGACTGAGTAGTGAGTGAGCTTCTTGATGTGTAGCCACTGTCATTCAAATGACACGATTGAGGACAGCTGCAGTCATCATCCTAAAGAAGCCTAAGTTAGGAAAGTCTACGCCACACATGACAGTCACTGATCTGCGCACTCTAAGGTAAACCTGAAGCAAAAAACCTGCCAAGACATGATTTTAAGTGCAATTACAGTCTCTGGTAATTTCCTGTCTTCCCAAAGGCAAGGAACTTGTTCAGGTGAGCAGAACCAGAGAACCTGCATGATCTGGACTGAGTCCTCCAGGTGGCAGGAAGATGCTAGGAATGGCTGAGACTCTTCTTGTTTGCGGGGCTGGTCTCAGGGCGTCTCTCACCTGAGGCAGCCGCATGGGTCACCTGTGTTCCCCACCTGTCTCTCACCTGAACTCCAGCCCTGAACTGTGTAATGCCACCACATTTCAGAACTTCTTTCCAGGACCTGTGTCACCCTCGAGTGAGTTAAGGGACAGTACCCTGAACTACGCCCCTGACTGAGAAGTTGACCACCTGCCCTGGCCAGTTTGGCTGAGCAGGTTGGAGTGTCGTCCTGGCACCTGAAAGGTTGCCGGTGGGACCCCCAGTCAGGGCGCACATGAGAGGCAACCAACAGATGTTTCTCTCTCTCCCTTCCGCTCTCTCTAAAAAAACAATGAAAAAATTGTCCTCAGGTGAGGCTAAATAATAATAATAAAGAAGAAGAAGTAGATGATGTTGAAGTTGCTTTATGGCATTAATGAGTATACATTTTTAGGGAAAAAAACAAATCAAGTTAATAGAACCCATAATGAACCAGAAGTCTACAATAAATAATGATTAATATTAGACAAGGATGTCTCAATATCATGGCTAGTAATAATCCTGATAAACAACTAGGCAATTAAAAAGTACAACAAGGAATGAAAGAATTATTGCCAAATAAATCACTGTAGGGCAGCAGATGATGAAATCATCTGCACATGAAATGTAACTAAAAAATGCCAACACAAAGATTATGAAGTACTCCGAGTACAGTTCTACCTGTTCTTGGCTTATGGTTACTGACAAAGAGCTGTTACAAATAAAAGGAACATGAAATGCCTAAGGAATGTTACACACTTAGGGTGTCTAATAAAACATCTCAAAGCTGATTTGTCCAAAAATGGATTCTTGATCTCCCTCCAAAACCCGTACCACCCAGCTGCCCTCATCAATGGGAAGACCACTGCCTCTTCCCAGTCCTGCCACATTCCCTCCGATCGCACCTGCCTGAAACGGCAGCCTCTCCTCTTTGCTTAAAAACAATTACGTTCCTTCCTCGACAGCCAGTTCAAATCTCACCACATGGGCCCGAAGTCCTCCATGACCACCCCAGACAGAATTCCCTGAAGCCCTGGGCCCAGCCCCCGGCACAACCCCGAAGGATGTGGCCTCCGCTCACCTGCACAGAGCCACATCACCACCACCTCTTTCATTCGCCACGCCTCATAGCATGTGTCAGTCCCTAACACCTTTTCTCTGCTTATTTTCTGCAGACCTTGTTAGACAAAGCTCCCAAGAGCAAGAACTTTGTTGAGAAATCTGCAACATGACCAAATAAGCACGTACTTTAAAACATTCTCTCTTTTTTTTTTTTAAAGATGTATTTATTTATTATTTTTAGAAAGAGGGAAAGAGAGAAGCAGAGAGGGAGACAGACATCAACGTATGGTTGCTTTTCACCTGCCTCCAGCCACAGACCTGACTGGAGACCTGGTTTGCAACCTTGTTATGTGCCCTGGCTGGGGAATCGAACCTGCGACCTTTGGGTTTGCAGGCCGGCACCTTATCCGCTATGCTACCAGCCAGGGCTTAAACTATTCTTAGCTCCCAAAGTTCCAGGACAACCCTGTGAAAAGAACACAGACTTTGGTTAGGGGGATTGGGACTTTTTTCTGTAACCTACTACTTTTTTTAACTGTACGGAATTTAGGGAAGTAATTTAATGCTACGAGTCTGTTTTCTGATCACCGGAAAAGAAAGGGTACCAAAGATGCCATGAAGTAGGGATAATGAAAAGAAAGGTTAGGGATTTAAAGTAGTATTAGTGAAAACTTAACGGTCACACAAAAACCTGCACATGGAAGTTTACAGCAACTTTATTCAGAAACTTGCCCAAACTTGGAAGCATCCAAGGTGTCCTTCAGTAGGTGACGGATAAACAAAATGTGGCCCATCAGACAGCGGAATGCTGCTCAGTGCTAAAAATAAATGAGCTACCAAGCCATGAAGAGAAAGGAGGAAGCTTAAATGTGTGTTTCTAAGGGAAAGAAGCCCATCTAAAAGGACTGAGTGCTGAAGGCTGCCAAATCTATGACATTCTGGAAAAGGCAACGCTGTGGAGGCCTTTAAGGAGGTCCGCGGTGGCCAGCGGGGAGGGAGGGGGTGGCCAGAGGGAGCGGGGAGGGGCGGCAGTGCAGCGGGAACACTGCGCGTGGTGTCCTGACGGCGGAGGCGCAGTGGCGCGTTGGGCAGAACACACACGGGTGCACGCTGGGAATGAGCCCTAGTGTCCACTGCGGAGGTGGCCGGTGATGATGTAGGGTCATCCCCTGTAACAAATGTCCCACTCTGGGGGGGATATTGATCGCAGGGGGCGGGAAGCATAAGGGAAATAACAGTACTTCCCCTCAGTTTTGCTGTGAACCTAAAATTTCCCTAAAAAAATAAAGTCTTTAAAGATAAAAGGTATCACCACCAGGAAAACAGACAGCCCAACTGAAAAATGGGCAAAGGGCCTAAACAACATTTCTCTGAGGAGGACACACAAAGGGCCCACAGGCACATAAAAGAGTGCTCAACATCACTAGTCATCAGAGAGATGCAGATTAAAACTGCAGTGAGGTACCACCTCACACCTGTCAGAATGGCCATCATCAGCAAATCAACAAACAAGTGTTGGCGAGGATGTGGGGAAAAGGAAACCCTGGTGCACTGGTGGTGGGAACACAGGCTGGTGCAGCCACTATGGAAAACAGTGTTGGAATTTCCTCAAAAAGCTAAAAATGGGAAAGAACAGAGGGGGAAAAATGAGATTAATGTAATATAACAATAAAAAACAAATTAAAAAAAATGATGACTAAAAATGGAACTGCCTTTTGACCCAGCAATTTCACTGCTAGGATTATACCCTAAGAATCCTGAAACACCAATTCAAAAGAACCTATGTACCCCTATGTTCATAGCAGCACTATTTACAAAAGCCAAGTGCTGGAAACAGCCTAAGTGCCCATCAGTGGACGACTGGATCAAAAAACTGTGGTACATTTACACAATGGAATACTACACAGCAAAAAGAAAGAAGGAACTCCTACCTTTTGCGACAACATGGATGGAACTGGAGAGTATTATGCTTAATGAAATAAGCCAGTCAGTGAAAGATAAATAGCATATGATCTCACCCATTGTAGCACACTAATGGACAACCCAAACAAAGAAAACATAACCAGAGGCATGGAAAAAAGGAACAAACTTTCAGTGTTCAGAGGGGAGGGGCGGGGGAAGGGGAAGAAAGAGGCAAAGAAGGGGAGCAGTTTAGTCAAGGAACCAGCATGGACGACCCACAGGCATGGACAACAAGTGGGACTGACTGGAGGGGGGTGGACGGGGAGAGCAGTGGGAGCAAAATGGGATAAATGCAGTACAGCAACAATGAAATCAAAGTAAAAAGAGAAAGAAAGAAAAAGTGGTATTAGTGGATGAAAGTTACTCCCCACAGTTGGTGTGGAGATATTCTCAGTAACATCTGTAAAGCCTTTAATGAGCTAACCAGCCCACTGTGAGCTTTCCACGTTTACACACACACTTTTTTCCCTATGGCTTCCGTTCTCATCCCGTCCTGCCACCAGAGAGGTACGAGACGCAGTCATGCTGGTCTGCAAACCGAAGGGAGATAAACGCAGGCCTATTAGTTTCCATTGTTAAAACAATAATCTACATTATAGGTTGTGTGGGAAAAGAAAAGTAACCTCCCAAAGACCTGGAATATTATGAGCCTCACTACATTATTGGCACTTATACCTGCAAAGGGGTTTGGAGGATCAATTTCCAGGATCATTTTATTTCAGTAAATATGCTTATGCAGATGGTATTTATTTTTACCTATTATTTCCTAGAAACTCTAATTATTTAGGAAGAAATTAGTAGATCCTACTTCCATAGCTCAGACCAGTATCCGTTGCCATCTAATGTTCTAGGAACTGTTGAGCATTTTCGGATGACAATTCATAGTCAAGTAGCACACGGAGACCCCATCATCAGTTTTCCTGCCACCTGAGAGGATAGTAATATAATGAGGCATGCTAATCATCTGTCCTCCAGCAGCTGTGACCGATTAATTTTGACTGGTACATCCTGCTAATGTGACAGAGGACAGTAAACAGTAGGGCTTGTTATTTTTTCCAGGGCAAGGAAACCACGGTGCCCAGTGACTGGCTTCATTTACAGCTTTCTCCGTTCTCTGCCAAAGTGATGCCACACCCAGCTTCATCTCTGACCAAGTGAATTTCCTGTCGGGAGACCCATCAAGTCGACTAAGTTCTCAGAGTCTTGGAAAAGTCTCTCTCTCTCTTCCTCTCTCCCTCTCTCTTTCTCCCTCTCTCTCTCTCTCTCTCTCACACACACACACACACACACACACACATAAATATTGTATGACTGCAGTTATATATGGAATCTAGAGAAAAAAAACGAATGGCCTGGCCAGGCTTATGCACCCCCTGCCATTCCCATAAAAACCTCCAGCCATCATCTCGAGGACTCACAAACAGCATCCGATCCCCAGTCTACCAATTAATAAGGCAAAGAACATAAACTGAAGTAAAGGCAGTGAAGCGCTCTGCCCACCTGGAGCTCTGGACTTCGGAGTAGCCACCGCTGGAGTGCATGTTCCAGACGGAACGTCTAAAATGCTAAGGGGACCGTCCCCGAGGCTTCAACTCACACGCCCATCAAGAACACGGCTTCTCAACCTTGGTGCTGCTGGTGATTCAGACCTGGCCATTCTTGGGTTCGGGGGGTGAACTGCACATTAGAGGGTGCCCGGTGCCCCTGGGGGCCTGCCCACCCAATGCCAGGAGCACCCTGCTCCAGCTATGATCAGCGCCACATGTCCAGACAAGACCAGGTGTTCCAGGGGGTCCCCCCCACCGAGTGCCACTGCTCCTGGCCAGGGCCAGGTCACCCCTACCCACCCGGCTATTTCTGTTTGCTTTTGATGACAGGTGCTTTGCCCACCCCAACTCTAATGCGGCCTACACTTGAGACAAGGAGACTACCGAACTCCCAGAAGTGACTTCTTTGGTCCCTCAAAGTGGAGGCCCCAGGTCCCCACAGTTCTCTCTCCCCCTCCTAACCTCACTTACGTTACCTTCCTGACCCTGTCCGAATTCACTTTGACACTGGCTCCATAATATTAAGCATCAATCTTAACCAACTCATGGCAATCTGAAGCAAAAACTAAATTTAACACAACTCCGGTCCTGAAACTTAATTGCTTCTGTCAACAGAAGTAAACTATTAAACCACAACATACAAAAGGCATCTATTCTTTGAAATAGTCACAGAAATCACAAGTTGTTCATCTGGGTTGTGAGCTGTCCTGAAATTCTTTTATTGATTGGAGAAAAAGAAACAACAGAGTTACTGTTCCACCTATTGATGCGTTCACTGGTTGATTCTTGTGCTTGCCCTGACCAGGCTGTGCCCTGATCACAGCCTTGGTGTCAGGACAACGCTGCAGTTCCTAGAGGACCAAAGCCCATGGAGGGCACGGTTCTTGGTAAAAATTCATGTGGAAATCCCCATCTACATAGCTATCTATGAAGCCGCTTGTATTAGGCAAAGGGCACAGGTAGTCATTTTTGGTGAACTATTAGGTAAAAACAAACAAAAACAAAATTTAACTTCCTTTAGTTTCTAAAAATAAACCTTATCATATTACATCAAAACCGCCATAAAAGCATGTGTTGGCAACATACAAAGTTAGGTGAACAGTGGCTACTCTCAACAGGCTTGATAAAAATAACAAGTTCCTGCAGATGAATAATTAACGAAAGCACTTTGAAAGTGCAGTACCAGGTCTGTGCGCGCAAGGTCTGTCCCCAAAGTACCGAGCCAATGTCAACATAAGTAAAGTTTGTGCGGCCAATACTTCCAGGACAGACCAAGTGCGTTATAAATATAGGGTAGATCACTTAAAAGTAGTTCTACCTGAATCCAGTCTGCTATATGAAAGGAATATTTTAGTTTTCCCAAAAATACAAATGAGATGAAAATCTGACATCAGTTTATTAAAAGATCATCTCTTGTCTTCCAATCTACCTCATCAGTCTTCAACAATGCAGAATCCTCTCCCCAGGGTGTAAGGAATACATTAGGAAAACACATTTGTGTGTTAAGATCTTGGTGAATGATCTACTTTTCTTTTTTCTTTTTTCTTTTTTTAAAGATTTTATTTCATTATTTTTAGAAAGAGGGGAAGGGAGAGAGGCAGAGAGGGAGAGAGACATCCACGTATGGTTGCGTTTCACCTGCCTCCAGCCACAGACCCGGCTGGAGACCTGGCTTGCAACCTGGTTATGTTGCCCTGGCGGGGAATTGAACCTGCGACCTCTGGGTTCGCAGGCCGGCGCCTTACCCACTGTGCAACCAGCCAGGGCGATCTACTTTTCATATGTGTAAATTATACCCATTGATGATCTCACTCCTTTCCTTTCCTTTCCCAATGAGATTATTCCACATCCTCTTTTTCCCGTCAGATCAAACGCTGAACAGCGTCACGGCCAGGCTCTCCTCCCACAGGCAAACTCTCTTTGGAGAACACCGCGTCTGCTGCCCCTCGCAGCCACCGCCAGGCGGGAAGATGAAAGCGTACCACCTAACGCCTTACGTGGAAACTAGACCCAGACTTGGGTGCATGGCTCCCCGTCGCTGGGATCCAAGGCGCTCAGGCTGGAAACAGCTTTCTCGCTCTCACAACGCAGCCCTGACCCTGCCGGCCAGTGGGGTCCACCCTGCACAGAGGCTGATGCACAACCCGCCCAAGGGATTCTCTCTAAAAAGCTTGTTGGGATTTCATGAGGTAGTCAAACACTTTGAGCATGGAAATGATAAGTAATGCCTTGAATGAGCAATATATATATATATACGTATGTGGATATGTAGAGATACTACGATATCCATGGATACATTAAACAAGTCATACAGCATGACATTTATAACAATTAGCCCACGGATAAGAAGGAGGCTTTGAATAAACTTCCATGACTTTCTCACAGCGGGACTGGCTAAGAAAATACTCTCTACTCTCATCTCAATTTCTGTCTTTTCTCTTTTAGCATCTTTTTAATGAACATGTCACTATTTTCGAGCCATTCTGACTATAAAACACTGAATTACGGAGTATCAGGATCTTTCCAGTCCCTAGTTCTTCCCGTGCCGCGAGTTCAAGTATAGGACTTATCATTACACCTTAAAAATAGTTCCTCGTAACGACGACTCAGCATTTGCCCATCACCATGTTAAGTGTGTTCATTCTCTCATGTGCTCCTGTAGAACCTTCACGGCAGCTCTTCTTCTTGCGTCCGCTTCACAGTTGAGAAACTGAGGCCAACTGGTTCGGTGTGAATTCTACAGTCACAGCTGGGAAATGGCTTAGATGTCAGATGCAGGACGAACTCTAAGCTCTGCGGTCAACCACGTGGCAGAGCAGCGGGGAGAGGGTGTTTCTCTAATAACAAACTGCAAAATGTCAGCTTCAAGCTTCCCTGGCTACCAAAGACGTATTCTCTTCCTCTGTTTACGCGGCATTCCGAGCTCAGCGCCAGGCACCCCTCTGCACGAGGCACCCCTCTGTGCGGAAGAAAAGGGCGCTTTATTCCGTCCTCTCCGGAGAAAAGGGCAACCTCCAGATGAACCATCAGCTCAGAGCAGATCATCCACTGGGAAAACATTTCCTCTTCCGCAGCATTAAGTGCTCTTCAGCGACAGTGCTCTAGGGATGTTCCGAGTTAATTCTGTGTCAGCGCGGGTTACATTTTAACCAGTTGACCAACTGTGTCCATGTATATACTTCATACAACTTCTATATTGATGTTCCGTAGCTTAGTTAGTAGCACTTTCAGGGAATAATACAAAACTGTCTTAGCTGCATAAAATAAATTATAAATGACGTAGAACTTAATTTCACCATAACTGCACATTTTCCTAGATTCAAGGATAGTAAAGAGCTTTAAAAATGCTTCAAGTGGAAATTTGAACTTCTAATGGGAAATGCTGTCATTCCCATGCTGAAAAACACCTTCTCATGTGCAAAAACAAACCTATGGCCTCTTTCAATATGCTAGGTTGAGTTTCCTGAGAAGAAGGGAAAGGAGGACTTTGGTTCCTATCGGAAGTAATGACAGGCACTTGTAGAAAGTAATTCTGTAACATTATGAAACTAACTGGCCCACCTGAGCTCAATTCCCAACTTGGTTTCCTGACCCCACGCAACCAACTGAACAATCTGGCCTCCTAAGCAAAACAGGTTCCCTTTGCCAACCTAACTGCCTAGGGAAAGCTCTACTAGTAATTTTTGAGTTTTTTAAAAATCCTAATTAAATGTAGATTTAAAGTCTATACTGAGAAACCTATTTTGCACTGGAAATTTACCCTGGATGTCTATCTACTGAAGTTTTTTGTTTCCTAAAGACTTCCCAAACAGCATGCCAGGCCTCCCATGTTAGGACAGTGAGGGACCTGTCTTAACACGGCTTCTAACAGGCACGTGGAAGCATTTTAGCCAAAACCACATACTTGGCTGGGAATGGACACATCTGCTATTGACTGTTAAATATTTCCTCTACCTGGAAAGGCTCCTGTCCAGGAAGGCATTCAGGGATATAAAGTACTAATATACAGTTTACAAAAAGGTTGAGTGAATCTTCTGAAATCCTCTGCAGGAAGGAGAAAAATGCTAAACATAGATTGAGAAACTCACTCTTATTTGGAAGGTGAGGTGAAATCATACCAGTGTCAACACCTGAAGTCACAGACACTTTCCACCATAAACCAGTCAATATTATTTACATTCTCAAAATCCCATGTTGGCTGTTGATGCACAGGAAGGCCTATGAGCAGGACCTGCCTTCACAGTCCCATTTCCCCAAGTATGTAATAGTAATAAGAGCAGCTTTCCTTACTCAGCCCGACTGTGTGCCACAGACTGCCCAAGCACTGTGTGTGCATGTGTGCAACTGCGTGTGCATCATCTTATCCTTACAGCATCCCTAAGAGGAAGCTACTATTAGCTTTATTTACAGATGGGGAAACTGAGGCCCAGGGCCACACAGAGCACATGTGGCAGAGCTGGCATGCAAACGCCCGCCACCTGAACTCGAACACTCCACTGCCCAGGGTGGTATTTATTTACCAAGTACGAAACCAGCTGGAAGGCCCACCTCAGCTCCTTTCCCCAGAACTACACCAGAGGAAGCTCTCCTCTGTCTGCGAACAGAGGTGGGACTGTGGTCCGCTGTTCTTTCAGGTGCCCTGGGGCCCCCACCTGAAGGGCCCTGAAGTTCACACTGTTACCACTTCAAGAACCTCAGAGACTGAAACTGTCCACCAGGCAGAGGTGCTGGACGTCCCGCCCCCCAGAAAGTGCTGCTGTGAGCCCTGAGAGCTACAGTGGACTGCATTCTGCACCCCCAAGTTCAAAGGTTAAAAGGTGGCCTGAATGTAGTGGTGTCAGGAGATGGGGCCTCTGGGAGGTAACTGGGTTTGGATCGGGTCAGGAGGGTGGGGCCCTTGTCCGGAGATTGGTGCCCTCCTAGGAAGAGACGTCAGCCAGCTGGGTCTCAGCCCTTCCGGCTCTGTGAGGACCCAGAGAGATGTGGCAGTGTGACAGCCCGGGGGGCGGGCCTCAGGAGGCAGCTATACTGGCACCTTAACCTTGGACTTCCCGTCTCTAAAACTAGGAGAAGAGAAACTTCTGTTTTTCAGTGACCTCAGTCCATGCCGTTTTGCTATAACACAGACACCAGCAGTGTTGGGTGACAAAGGTGGGACAGAGACACACATCTGTGCTCATGGAAGCAACTCAGGCAGGTGTGAGAAACCATATCTAGAGGCCCAGTGGTGGAAATACGCATTTTAATAGACACGGTGAACAAGGAAGGGTAGTTGTCTGTCCCTGAGGCAGGTAACCATTCTTATTATTGCTCTTGCTACCATTTACTGAACGTTTAAGATAACCTTTTCTCATTAAATCCTTAAAACAACCCTGTAGGAAATGGAACTTTGGAGAGAGAGGTCATATCCACCAGCACACGGCATACAAAATGGGCAGGACAGTCTGGGCTTCTCTATCAATGCTCCAAAGCAGCAGAAATGGAGGGGGTAGGCGCCCAGCAGACACTGGCTAGATTCAAAGCTTTCCAAAAAAAAAAAAACAAAACAAGAACAAATAGGTGCTTCTTTTACCTGCTGCCAAGAAGCAGGCCAATAGGAGCTTCTTCTCGGTAAAGTGACTCTCATTTCGATGACTGCAGGGTGGAGGAAAGGACAGACTCAGCCAAACAGCACGTGGAGATGGCTGTCACCTCGGAAGACTCTGGAAGGGGCTTTGTCTGAGGGAGGATAACCACGTGCTCATGTTATTCCATCTGGGGTCGAACTCCCTTCCAGACAAACGGGAAAGCCGGGAATCAGCTGATGCTTTAAATTTAGCAACTATTTACCAAGATTTGGGGCCTCAAAGACAAAGTTCTGTCTTCTCCCTGCTGTCAGAAACCCCGTACTCTGAAGCGAACATGCAGAGGCCTGGCAAGTCCCTGGTGCCGACCCAGTCACTGCAGCGGGGCTGTAATCTTTGTCATTTGCCCACTTTGTTCTCTGGAATGGCCCAGATCCTAAGAAAAATTGCCCCACAAATCTGTAAAGGCATTCTTTGTGTCAACCATCTGGATGGCGGCAAAATGGGTGATGTTTTTCTTCCTTTCTAGGCCAAATGATTGCAACACAATCTACTAGCAGATGGCGTGTGTTTGTGAACAAATGAAGATAGGAAGCCATTTGTGTCTACCCACAAAGGCAGAAACAGTGAACAAACTCGGCTCTACTTAAAGGGGAATGCAGGCAAGTGGCACCCTGAACACTAAGACACACTTCTCCATTGTCTTATGGATACTTCATTCTCCAGGATTATTCTAAGGAACAAGAAAAATGGTATGTTTGGAGACAAGTAGATAATAAACGCTGGGCCTACTTGTTTTGCTGTAAGAATAAAGTTTTCCTTGGGATTTATAAACTATTCCTACATATGAGGATTCAATACCATATCCAAATATGCCAATTAGTATTTAAACACACGCATGAATTTGTTGTTACTCTGCATGCTAAATTAGCAAACTCCAATTCATATTAGTAAGTATAATTTTTAATTCTTGCACAAATTACTTTTTTTTTTTTCAGGGTATTTTTCTTTTTCTTTTTGGTATATATATATTTTTTATTTTATTGTTGTTGTATTACATCCATCCCCTTTTTGCTCCCCTGTCCCCCTCCCCACCCACCCATTCCCCCCAAAGTCAATCCCACCTGTTGTCCATGTCCATGGTTCCTTTACACTAGGTTCTTGTCTAAGCTGCTCCCCTTTCTTGCCTCTGCCTCCCCCCTCCC